>JALIZH010023531.1:0-22086 GCA_030522465.1 Rhipicephalus appendiculatus | reverse complement strand
GAACGTGTGCTCTGTGTTTCCTTAAGAAGCCTCCAAGTCTTGGCAAATTTCAGTGGAGATCAAGTTACCTATACTCGTCCAGATGTATTACGTTTATCGGGAACAGCGATCTCTTATTTTATGTTCAGACTACCACTCACGTTAGCGGAACAAGACTACTTGATATCGCGTCGGGCATCACATGAGAAAGTCATGTTTTGATGTAAACTCCAGGCAAATGCTGGCTTTACATCTGCTGCGACGACCTTGTGAAAGCCTCCACTCCAGAATTTTTTTAAGCTCCTTGGTCTCGGTCTTCTGTATTCATTTAATATGAAAAGTTTTGCAGTAACTCGCAAGCGGTCTACAAACATTTGGCTTCCTCTGAAATTTACATTTCATTCTGCAGGCTCTCGTTCGACGACACTCGTTCCAGCTGCAAACGTGGCAAGCTCGTCCATAGGCGTGAGCACGAGGTGGGAAGGGGGTGGGGGTCACCCCCATAATCATATAGGGGGGGGGGGGGGCGCCATGTTTGCCTCATAGCGTTACTCATCCGGACCTGTGACGTCCTTGCTTAAAGAGCAGGGTTAGGGCTACGCAAGTTTGTGACGGTAATGGCGACTGAAAGCCCCTTATGTTGAATTCCAATTGAACTGTTTATTTCCCATCTTTAATATAGCAAAGCCACGGGCCAAAGGCAGGCCACTGTTTCAGCGCATCGCCGCCTAATTTTCTTTTTTTTTTCATTCACTGTGAAGCATGTTGGCTTTTGGACTCAACCTATCGGGTGGGGGGAGACGCTGCGATGACACTCTGCCCTTTCGCGCCCCTAATGGGGAATCCTACGCGCGCCGATGAGCTCACTTACAAATTTGCCTGGGTTCTCGCATTATCTACAAAAAAGCGTGCCTCCGCATGTGATATTGCCGTCGTGCAGATGCATTACGCGAGAAGTTATTTCACCCTGTAAGACTGACCAAGCGTTATTGGTGATGTGCCTAGCTTCCTTGATAAGGTTAAATAACATCAGCAAGAGTGAGTTGCGTTGGTTCGAAATTGGGAGGTAGAAGTGTAATTACTGGGAGTTATGCTTGCGCTAGCAACCAATAAGTTTCACTAAGTGAGACAGTGAAGGCATTCCATTCTTTTATAGTCAGCTAGAATGAAAGGTAAAGTAATATGAATTGTTCTAGCATCCATTTCAACTATATTTTTTTTCAAATAGCTTGTAAATATCGCTTGATGTTTAATAAATAGTCCTTTTGCTGCCAAAACGTTTATGAGATCCCAACAAGAGTGCCGCACTTGTGCGCCGACGCCACCGCCGATGTATGGAACCTCTATTTGCAAAAAATAGACAGCCGCTCATAAATTTCTGCTACTTTGCCTGTTTGAAATCTGTTAACTAATTTATTTTTTCCATTCATGTGATACCATCACATGTATATTCATTTCTTGTAGGCTTCACGTACCAATTGTACTGTTGCTTTCGATTACACCTTTTGTCACTCGTCATATCTGGAGCGTACCTGTATACATTTTCGTGCTCGTTATGTTTTTTTTAACACGAAAGTGTTTTATGCCGGGGTTCACCAAGATTTCAGTGACGACGTCGAAAAAATACACATGATCAGAAGACAAAAAGTTCCGCCAACGGGAGTCGAACCCACGACCTCTAGGTCCGCAACAAGAGATGCCGGGCACGCTATCCACTGCGCCACGGTCACATACTTCGCAGGCTTTAAAAACAAGCCTTTTTATATCTACCACTGTCCTCTCCCAGTGCTCTTGCTAAGAGAAGTAAGGCATTATGACCGTGAAATGCACGAATAGTTTCTTCAAAGCGTTGTTTCTCCGCCGCCGTCCCATTCGGCGTGTTTCGAATAGTAAACATGCAATTTTGCCGACGCGTTAACACACTGCCAGGTGGTGACCTTACCCCTAGCATCCACACTCGTAGCATCCGTCCATACCAAAAATAGCTGTGCGACGCCCGAGTGCGTCGCGTGGCCGTAACTCCGCGTCCCTAGCCATGTTCCTAGCTCGCCCCGCGAAAAATCGCAGCCGGCCAACGGGGAAGACACGACGCGCGTTGCGTTTCCCTCTGGTCGGGCAGCGTTGTTCAATAACCCTAACATGCCGCGAGTAGGCGACTTTAGCCCAAGTTCGGCGCCCAATCATTGACGCTCTTCTGGCTGTCACACCGCTTTCAATGACTCCGCTCTCACCGTACAGCTACCACAAGCATCTATGACCACAAGGGTTTCTTTAATCATTCATCATAGGCGTTAGTCGTCGGGATACAGATGTACCATCAAGCGTCAACGTTGATGCATCCACGTTAAAGTGTGCTATAACTGTCAACACACCAGTACACATTGTTCAAGCTCTCTTATATCAATGTGCAGTAAACATTCGACTACTTCTGTAAGGACACGTTTCACTTTCGTGTTATACCGATTCCTATGACGGAGGGATCAACCATGTTTTTTATGTTTATTTCAATGCGCTTATGTACGTATACATGTCGCGTGTTATCCTAACTACGTTATTTTTACGAAAACTTTATTGTCTGTACTGCGGATCTGTGCGCTGCTGTGGTTGTCCGATTGTGTCACACCTGGCCTTGTCAAGCTTATGGCTTACAGCTTTCTTCCCAAGGTAGTCTTCAACACTGTTGCAAATATATCTCGACATGACTTCATCTCATGTGCGATATGCCACTGAAACGCGAGAGAAATACTACGAATGTTTCGCTTATTACAAAAAAAACAAACAAACAAACAAAAAAACAAATCCGCGCATCTCCACGAAGTGAATGATGACAAGTGGGTGAAGCTTTGGGTATCGTATAGGTGAGTAACCGTACTTTACTCGAGCGTTGCCCCATATAATGTAAATTGAGTGACATAAAGTGTATATAGAAATGTAAATTCATTTCGCCTTCCTGTCGTCTTAGGCAATTCAAGGAGGATTTAGAAAATTGCTGGAATGGAGGATATGCCTCAGAAGTGGATCCAAGAACTCGCCGTCTTATTGGTGGGAAGATACCATTTTAATATGGGTAATTTGTTGGGACATACAGTGCTCTACTTGTGGCTTTGTGTTACAGATTTCCTTGAGAAGCGACTCAACTTCTAGGCACATTTTAGTAGATATCAACTCATCAATACTCTTCTGGATAGGTTATTTTCGCCAGGAAGAGCGATCTCTCACCTTATAATTAACCTATGTCTGCGTTGAAGTCTATTGGAAAACCTTTTTAGATGTGAAGCATCTTATGGCGAAGCTTAATCCGGTGGTGGTGGTGGTGGTGTGCCGCGTGGCCTCCCTTACTGCGCATGCGCGAACCCTTTCAAAAAAAAAATAAACAAATAAATAAAAAGCCTCCTCTCCCCGGCAACCACACCCTCACTGCGCATGCGCCTCCCCTCCTCTCTCTCCTCCTACGCTCCCCCCAGGCATCCCCTGCCCGCGGCGTCCACACTCCCACTGCGCATGCGCGTCCCCCCCTCTCTCTCCTCTCCTACGCTCCCCCCCCTCTCTCGCCTCGCGACGCCGACGCAGGCAGCGTCTGCTAGCGAGTTTCTTGGTTGAAAAAAACCGACTGCTCGCGCTTTTTTTTCCCCTTTATTTCTCGCAACCGACTGCTCGCGCTGCACAACCATTCACTGGCCACCCCGTATACAGGTTGTCCCACATAACTTGAGCCAAGACTTTTAAAATGAAAGGCACTTCCGAGGCGAATTGAACCGAGCGCATACTACTCGTTCTAGCCTATAGATACTCAGGCAATTTTTTATTTCCCCCAGAACTAATTAATTTAAATTTTTAATTACCTAACTTTTTAATTATTGACTAGAAACCTAAAATATGAACACTGAGCTGTAGAGAACTTTCAGAAACCACCGACTAAATTTCTTCCTGTACGATAGGTCTCGCGCTGTTATTTTTTCCGCGTTGTAAAGGAAGCCCGCGAAATTTGAAAAGAAGCCACGTGACGGACCGCGAGCGCACTGCTATAGTGCTGCTCTCAAGCGTGCAACAGGTGAACGAGCTCGCCTGCGGCTGCCACGGGGAAGCGACAGGGTGCTTTGAAGGTGGCCGATGTTTGGGCGTCCGTCTTTCGTTGAATGACGGTGCAAGTGCACGCTGCTGGCCGAGCGCTACCGCGGTGATAAAGCGCTCATGACTGCGAGCAAAAAAAAGAAAAACAAAACAAAAAAAAAAAAGAACAGTGGTTTGATTCTGATTCATGAAGATGGGGCGGCGCGCGACAGAACGATGAAAGGCCTCGACGGCGGCCGCAATTTCGCAGTTTGAACAAAAAGAGACCCCACAAAGTTGACGAGTTGTCTCTGCTCAGTGCTCCTCAGACATCCGTAACTCTTCGAGTTCTGGACAGCAAAGTTACATTGTTTTAACCTATGTAAGCAGCTGACATGCCGTACTCGAATGAGCAACGAGCAGATATGGTGCTGGCCCTAGGCGCATCACGCGGAAACAGAAGGCAGGCAGTTAAGCTGTTTCAACGCTGGCATCCAGGTACGCGGCCAAGCTCAATGACCATTGTGCGTACATATGAAACGCTGAAAGAGAATGGGACATCTACCACTAATCGGCACAAATCTTCAGTTTTGGGAGAGGAAGTGGAGAGCGATATCATGTCCAAGTTTTCTGCAGACCCCCAAGCAAGTGTACGTAGTGTGGGTGCTCAAGCTGGTGTCTCGAAGTCTTCGGTGTGGAGAATACTAAAGAAGAGACAACTTCATCCTTACCACGTGCAGCTGCACCAAGCTTTGGAGCCTCGCGGCTTCCAGAGTCGCGCAGACTTTGCGAACTGGATCCTGATCAAGACAGAAGAGGACCCAGGCTTCGTTAATAAGGTACTTTGGACCGACGAAGCTAACTTCTCGCGCAATGCTCAAGTGAACATCCGCAACGCTCACTATTGTAGTGACAAGAACCCTCACTGGGTTTGGCAGGCGCGTCACCAATATCAGTGGTCTTTCAATGTGTGGCGCGGCATTTACGGAGGTACTATAATCGGACCTGTCTTCTTCGACAGCACGCTCGAACGATGTGTTAACGATATCTTGAATGGACCACTTCAAGATTTCCTGTGCGAAATTCCACTGGCTAGGCTTAAGGATGTCTGGTATCAGCATGACGGAGCTCCTGCGCACGGCAGCAGCAAAGCGTGCAATTTGCTGGATGAAGTTTTTCCGCAGCAGTGGATAGGGCAGCACGGGCCCATTGCTTGGCCAGCAAGGTCTCCAGATTTAAACCCCCCTAGATTTTTTTTTCTTTGGGGGGTACGTCAAGAGTCAGGTGTACCAGGCACCAACCACAACATCAGGCAATCTAAAAGAAAAAATAAGGCAAGTTTGCAACTCCATTCCCGAAACCATGGTCAAGAACGTCACGGAAAATCTGATAAAGAGATGCCAGAGTTGTATTGCAGCAGATGGCGACCCGTTTGAACATGTTTTGTAATCGCGGCGTAATTTTACGAGCACCGATCACTGAAAAAAAAAAAGTCTGATCATGCCAAAAATAAAAAATACTACAGCGCTAACACACAGGACGGAGGAAAGAAGTGACACACATGCGGCTTGCCTACTCGCCGCCACCCGCGTCTGGCCTCGCGTCGTCGCCTCCTTTTACGCATCTCAAGTTCAAAAGGGAAAATAAAGCTATTTTCTTGTTTTATTTATCCGTCTTCAACGCTTATCTCGGCAGCGCTCAGCCAAGAGCCTGTATTTGCACCGTCATTCGAGGAAAGCCGAATGCCCGGATGTCGGCCACCTTCAAAGCACCCTGTAGCTTCCCCGTGGCAGCCGCAGGCGAGCTCGTTCACTGGTTGCACGCTTGAGAGCACCACTATAGTAGTGCGCTCGCGGTTCGTCACGTGGCTTCTTTTCAAATTTCGCGGGCTTCCTTTACAACGCGGAAAAATTAACAGCGCGAGACGTATCATACAGGAAGCAATTTAGTCGGTGGTTTCTGAAAGTGCTCTACAGCTCAGTGTTTATATTTTGGGTTTCTAGCAATTATTAAAAAGTTAGGTAATTAAAAATAATAAATTAATTAGTTTTTGGGGAAATAAAAAAATGCCTGAGTATCTATAGGCTAGTACGAGTAGTATGCGCTCGGTTCAATTCGCCTCTGAAGTGCCTTTCATTTTAAAAGTCTTGGCTCAAGTTATGTGGGACAACCTGTATATGGCACTGGATCTTGGCCTGCAAGATGGTGCCGGTGGGAGATTTCTCCTGTGCGTTGTTGAACAATAAAAAAATTCGCAGCGTGCGCGTTAACTAAAAGCGGACTGCGGGTCTCTGTGTCCAGTCGGAGTCTTCTGTCTCTCATTGCCCATTAGCAGCGATTGGCATGTTCCAGTAGGAAACACCGCTCCATCACTGCGTGCTTTGCGCCTCCCCAGTTTTTCTCTCCTGCGCAACGCTGCTACGAGCGCCAGCGTCAACGCCGCCGCCAGTGTAAGCGTTAGCGCCCGCTGCTTCACATCTACACATGGTTCCCTTTAGCGGGAGATGGTGTAATTTTTTTGTGTCTCACATATGTTTAGACTGTATCAACGAAAGAGAAGGCTAGGCCCTAAGGAGCGTCGCCCCTAAAAGGAATAGAATAAGACAACTTTATTACCTGCATTGTCGAGTATTTCGCATACACTACGATATTGTATATACCCTAAAATTTGTTTGAGAATACAAGAAACTGAACAAATAGACATCAATACCATACTGTAAGGCGCGCATCCACAATTTTTTAGGTATTGTTCTGCAAAATTAATACATATTTTAATTGACACATAGATTATGGGTTAACGTCAAAGGCATACTAATTCTGCAAAAATGTCCGCTATGTGTCAAAATTAAGGGTGGACAGCTTTTCCTATCGTTCTTTCATGTGTAACTAGATTTTGTCAAGCGCAGACGCAATGCACAGCTATCTATGTAATGATACCTAGCATCGTTTTTATTTCTCCACTGCTCTAAACTGATCTTAAATATTTTTAAGGTGCGGAACGTTTGGAACGTCAAAGTACATATAACTAATCGCAGCAATACAACTAAAGCATGTTGAAAAACACAACTCACCAAAATGCTTATAATATTCCACGCAGAAAATTATATCGCTTTATTTTCTGTTTCTTTTTTTTCCCCTCGAAGATTTCGTAATCTAACATGATTTAGTATTTAGTGCGCATAAAAGCAATTAAATGACATGTGTCCTTTGTAGGAAGAAGAACCAAATGAGCAACCGATAACGTGCGCTTACAGCATGAAGGTCTCATGATGAAGCTCCAAGGTGCCCTGCCGTTTCCGGAAATACGCCGTTAAGTATAGCCTCGAGGCCACACCCAGGCCATGGATCTAGGAGACGGCTTAGCAGCGTAAATGCGAAGGTAATCTGCTCCGTAGTCAGGAGTGAGAATTTGACCAGACCTGCTAGAGGAGAGCCTCCGTTCTCATATGAACGGGTCGCCGCTGGTTGGGTGACTCACACTTATGGCCCTGTATGCGTTGTACAACGGCAGTGGTTGTATTAGCGATGAACGTCGTCAGGCTTATAATACTCATTGCAGGGCGAGGCCACTTACAAGATTGTTTTAATTCTATCAGTATTCCGCCATCTGATTTTCTGATAGAAGTATGGACTGCTGCCGAAGAGGGGAGCAAAACGAGAAAGAAACACAACGCAACCCCAAAGACAGCTAGCCTGGTTTAAAGAAGGAAGCAGAAATGTGCAGATCGCGTAGCATTCAAGTGTAAAAAATTGGGGGGACCCTTAAGCTTCGCCTTTAAGAGTTGAACGCGATAGCGATATCCCGTCCCTACTGCGTACTTCAATCACTTAGTGCATACTATGTAATGGGTAGTATGGTTTAAACCAGGAGAAATTATGCGCGGCAAATGTGGGAAATGTTTTCGAACTTGCTATGCACCCACTACGTGGTGTTAAGGGAATACGCGCAGTAAGGTGTGTGCCGTTTGTAATGGGATGCTGGCTTTAAACTATGGAATCGTTATGATAGTCCCATATTCTGACGCCCGATGGCAATTTACGCTTGTACCACGCAATATTCCTGGGATATTACATGTTATATTGGGACGCCTATATAAAGGACGCTTGCGTTTGCGAAGCATGGAAGTTCTTTTCACTGCATTTCCAAGCAGAGGAAGTTATTTTCACAGTATATCCAAGCAGAGGCATGGCTGTGTGTTGCTATGAAGTTGAAAGAAAAATGACTTTGTTGACCCTCTTACCGGCATCTTTTTTACTCTCTTGTCAAGCCTTGGCTAGAGCAAAAAGGACTCTTCGTGCCCTGGAGTATAAATTGTATATTATGCAACAAACCAGAAACGATAGAGCACATATTTTTAGACTGCTGGGATGCCGTATTTTTATGGGACATTCTACAAAGGACTTTAAAGAAAGACTTACCGATTACTCCCTATGGTATTCGCTTCCTTCCTACAGATACAGCCCCCTATGATATGGTTATGTTGATGTGCATGCACAGCATATGGAAAACGAGAATGGCGGTACAAAATGCTGACCCAGAGGCTTGTTCTGCTAGAGAGTATTTTATTGAATATGCTGTATATATAAGAGAACTGTATCGCGTTCAGGAAGAACCACCAATATGGATGTCAATGTTAGATGACTGGTTGCATTGAAGCAGTTTTAATTCTTCGACAGTTTGGCTTCCTTTATAGTACCCCGAATGTTATGCCTGTTTATTTTAATTTTGTGTGTGTGTACCTTGCGTGTTGAATATTTATTTTGTGACATGACATTGTATATTATAGGTAATAAAGAAAAAAAAAAGAGGCATGGCTGTGTGGTAGAACACCTGCTTGCCACGCAGACGACCCGGGCTCGATCCTCACTCGGACCCGAAATTTTTTATTATTTATTTTATTTGCATCTTTCTCGATTTTTCGGTCACGGACAAGATGATGATTTTTCGCTCACAACCAACGACGCCGACACCGACGCCAACGCCGACGCCGGAATTTCTGCGAAACGAGCTCTTTAACCCTGTCGCGTTAAAAACTTGAAAGGGGTACTGACAACAAAATTTCGCGGGCAAGATAGCCTGTGGGATCATTTCCCGTGAACATGTACTTATCATCTGCAAAATAGCAACATCGAATATGGCTTCGTAGCTATTTTATATGAATATTGAACCTTGCGTGCGCGATCGAGCTTGCGTGCGCGCCTCGCGGCATTGACACCCTCGAAAGTGACTCGACGGTGACCCCCCTAGTTTCCTCACATCACCACGCTGCAGCCGATTCAACAAGTTATGATGACGTCATAGTCGGCATTACCATTTTGCCGCGTTTGGGCGAGCAGACTACTTCTCGGCGGCTGCTCGAGAATCCGTGGCTGCGGCGCACTCGTTGAAGGTTTTATGTTTGGCGACACTGCTGTCCCGTTTCCAGTTCGAAAGGACTTCTTGATGCGGACCGTGCGGAAGTGCGTCACAGTTCTGTGTGCTGACGCGGTCGACCGTTGTACGCGTCCGGTGGTGATAGCTGCACCCGGCAGCTTGCCGTTATCGGAGGTCTCTCCAACCGAAACTGATACTGGTCGGTAATGAGGAGCCTGCAATTAATTATCTGTTGCGCGCTGCAGCAAATGATGTGCCGTGTTATGACTGTAGAGGGCGCGTATAAATGACAACTGACAAGTCGCGCCCTCATCGTGATGTAAGGAGCGGGAGAGAATAAAGTGGGGCTTTTTGGAACGCGACTCCGGTGCGTACGGTGTCTCTTGCGAACTGCTGCGCTGACGGCGCTTTCGAGGGCACTGTCCTTGCCAGCAGAGCGTCTCGACATGGTGTCAGAAGTGGGATCTTGCCACTAAGATGTCCGATCTCGAGACTTGAAGTTCTGCTGCTCCTCTTGGCGCCAGCGTTTCCCTTCGCTCTCCGGCGCCGTTCAACTTCGACAACGCAGGTCAGTGGCCGGCATGGATTCAAATGTTCGGAGACTTCTCCTTCGCGTCAGGCCTAGCGTCTGCTGCTGAAAAAACAAAAGTCCGCACCAGGCTGTACTGCATGGGTCCTCAAGCTCGTGTTATTTTGTCCTCTCTCATGACTAACACGGAAGCTTACGCCTCATACGACGCAGTCGAGGAAAAGTTCAACGGATACTTTGTTCACCCGGTCAATGCGGTCTACGAGTCTAGCGTTTCCACAAACGCAGTCAGCTACCCAGCGAGACTGTAGACGCGTTCTACACCGTGCTCAAGAACATGGTCAAGAAAAATACACCATCTCCCGCTAAAGGGAACCATGTGTAGATGTGAAGCAGCGGGCGCTAACGCTTACATTGGTGGTGGCGTTGACGCTGGTGCTCATCGCAGCGTTGCGCAGGACAGAAAACTGGGGAGGCGCAACGCACGCAGTGATGGAGCGGTGTTTCCTACTGGAACATGCCAATCGCTGCTAATGGGCAATGAGAGACAGAAGACTCAGACTGGACACAGAGACCCGCACTCCGCTTTTAGTTAACGCGCACGCTGAGAATTTTTATTGTTCAACAACGCACAGGAGAAATATCCCACCGGCACCACCTTGGAGGTCAAGATCCATTGCCATATATACGGGGTGGCCAGTGAACGGTTGCGCAGCGCGAGCAGTCGGTTTTTTCAAGCAAGAAACTCGCTAGCAGACGCTGCCTGCGTCGGCGTCGCGAGGCGAGAGAGGGGGGGGTAGCGTAGGAGGAGAGAGAGGGGGGGACGCGCATGCGCAGTGGGAGTATGGACGCCGTGGGCAGGGATGCCTAGAGGAGAGAGGGGGGAGCGTAGGAGAGGAGAGAGAGGGGGGGGACGCGCATGCGCAGTGAGGGTGTGGTTGCCGCGGGGAGGGATGCCTAGAGGGGGAGCGTAGGAGAGGAGAGAGAGGGGGGACGCGCATGCGCAGTGGGAGCATGGACGCCGCGGGCAGGGATGCCTAGAGGAGAGAGGGGGGAACGTGGGAGGGGAGAGAGGAGGGGAGGCGCATGCGCAGTGAGGGCGTGGTTGCCGCGGGGAGGGATGCCTAGAGGAGAGGGGGGAGAGGAGGTTTTTTATTTTTTTTGAAAGGTTTGCGCATGCGCAGTAAGGGTGGTCACGCCGGCACACCACCACCACCACCACCGGATTAAGCTTCGCCATAAGATGCTTCACATCTAAAATGCAACTACCTTGTTATGGTAGAAAATAGTCTCGTGCGCGACGGTTGATCGTGGGTCTACTGGATTCCCACTTGTCGGACCAGCTCTGCCGCGTCTCGAAGCTCACGCTTCAAGATGCGCTGACTCAAGCTCGCCAGGACGAAGACGCTGAAATGGAAAAACAAGCCCGCAGTTCGCAAGGAGATCCTTTCAACATAGACGTTCTTGCAAAGAAGCAAGCCAGTGCCCGCAGCTTAGACGCGTCTCAACGCTCCTCTCGTTCAGAGGCCAACCAGCATCGCGTCTCATCAAACGCTACGTGCCACTACTGTGGTTACTCGGCGCACTTTCACCAATACTGCCCGGCGAAGAAAGCTACGTGCAACTTATGCCACAAGAGAGGACACTTCGCTGCAGTTTGCCGTTCCAGGAAGAAGCGTCTCAGCCACATTCAGCTGCTCGCAGTAAACGCCTCCCGCGAACTTCGTCGGTTCGTCAGCGTTGAAGTCAATGGACGCGCTCTTCGCTTCAAAGTGGACTCGGGTGCCGATGTGTCTGTTGTCCCTATAACGTTCCCGCGATGCCCAGCTTCCCTTGACCCGCCAGGAGGTGAGCAACTTCATGGGCCTGGACGCAACAGACTCAACCTCATCGGTACGTTTCCGGCAACTTTGACCTGGCGTACTCGCTCCATACAACAGAAACTCTACGTGGTGCATAGCATCGACACACGTCTCCTTGGTTACGAGGCTATTGTTGGTCTCGGAGTCATCCAGTTTGTGGACGATGAACCTCACGACCACAAAATTGCTACGCTTCGATCGGCGCCTCAAGCCGCGTGTCCACTCTTCTCAGGCTTGGGTACAATGCCTGACGAGTATCACATTCGCATCAAGCCAGAAGCAGTGCCATTTTCCTTACCCGTACCAAGAAGGATCCCCATACCGCTTTTGGCAGTGGTGAAAAGTGAACTCGACAAGCTCGAGCGAGAGGAGTGATTCGACGAGTTGAGACACCAACGCCGTGGTGCACCGGACTTGTAGTCGTTCCCAAATCATCCGGTGGTTATCGACTGTGCGTGGACTTAAAAATTAGCAGTTGTTCCGAGTACGAATACAACCGATGAGCGAAGCTCCTTAGAAATGGGAAGCAAACAACTATGTACATTTCGAAACAGTTGGCGGGATCGGCGCTTAGATTCGGCCGCTCTAGCACGTACGGTAGGATCCTGTCGGCGTAACCTTTGTAGCTCCGCTCGTCGTGCTTTAACCGCAGGACCCTGTTGCCGGGCTCATCTTGCTCCCGCTGCTCTGGCTTTGCGTTGCGCATCCTTGCCAAGCTGCTTATCGTCTTCATCATATTCACATTTACGTTTGTGAGGACGACTATTCATATTCTGTGAGGAGCCCTAAGTAATGTCAAGTGGGTCCTCACTTTTTTTATATTGTACAAACATGGTTTTCGGTAAATTTTATTGTCTTTTATAAACGCGAACTGTTTTTGCGCCGCACACCTTGTTTTTTGCGCAACGCGCGCCAAACGCCGCGAGCGCCTTGCACCGCGTGCCGTTTCTTTTTTTCTTTTTTTATTTTGTTGTTGCGCCGGCGCCGCGAGGGAAGAGCGTCAACTGCTACCTTAGACAAAGCGGCCGTGCTGCGCTAGAATGATGGTTGTCGTTTCACAATTCACTACGGTGAAAGTGAAGGCGACCATTACAACGAGTTGTGCACAGAGCTTATTTCTTTTATTTAACCTCGAATTTCTGGTGCGCTAGAAGGAAACCGCTCGGCGTTCCGCGCGCATGGCGTTTCATTGTCTTTTTGAGCCGGCGACGCATCCAGGGAGCTTCAACGGCGAACGGGTGCCGGCCTAAGGAGCTTCGCTCCTAGAAAACTTAACCAACTGGTTAGGGAGCCTACATGACCGTCCGTTTTAGGGTGATGTCAGCCTTTGACCCACTACATGCCGCCAACGCACCGCCGCCCGCCAAAACACGATGTTGCCAGACAGTGGCGCCGCGCTATGGTGCCATCTTGGTGCCCGCACTGCGTCTACGCCCGGTTCCGTTTAATCCTCGACAATACGGCGCCGAACGTAGCGGTAGCGTGTTAAACGCTGCCGGTGAAGCCTGAGAATGCCTGATTGCTGCGTACCGCTGTGCACTAACCACAACAAAAAGGGCTTGCGAATGTTCCGCTTCCAGCGAGCACGGGCCGACGGCTACTCTGGCTCGCTCAAATAAATCGAGACGGCTGGGAGCCCACTAGTGCGTCTCGTATTTCCTCTGTGAGTACTGCGCATTTCGTTCACTGTTTTTTGCTGCGGGACATGTTATATGTGTTTCACGGTGTTCGCGAATGAATAGATAACCGAAGTTGTCGTTGCTGCGCAACCCTAGGATTCTAATACTGTCTACGGTTGGAATAGCATTGCCATTTACTCGTAAAGCAATTGCAGGCCTAGTGCACATGGTCTGGACATGCCCTTCCTACAACGATCCAAGTAGAAACGTAGAATCCTGGGAGGCCTTGTTACGCAGCCACGACGCCGAAGAACAGCGTAAAGTCATCGGTCTCGCCCTGACCGCCGCCGAGTCCCAAGGCATTCCGGCCGACGGCTAGGGGGGATGAACGGGACAGAGGCCAAAGACATCTCCACCGTCATTCTCGGTGGGTGCGAATAAATGTTATTTCTCTCTCTCTCTCGTTGCTGCGTTCACGCATTGCGAGTAGGCCGCCTACATACGGGACGCGTCCGCGCGTCCACACGGAGACGCGCTCGCTGGTCGTGAGCTGTTGCCTCCCTTGCGTGAGCTCGCGTCAGCGTCGCTCAGCGTTACGTCGCAAGAGCTCAGGGGAGCGGCGGTTGGGACCAAAATGGCGGCGCACAGAAAACTATGCTAGATTTGGTGGAAGCTGGCAACAGCGTGCCCCATTACCCGCTGGTTTTGGCTGAGTTTCTTGAAGGCACTTTTTGAAGATGTCTCCACCCTAAAACGGCCGGTCATCTAGGCTCCCTACAAGTGGTACTCCGTGAGCGACACCTTATGCCAACAGTCGACCAGGCGCTTGGACTAGTTGGACCTGCAACAGTATTCTCCAAGCTGGACGCACAAGCAGGATTCCACCAGGTGCGTCTCTCTGAAAGCTCGCAAGAGTATACAACGTTTATTACTCCTTTCGTACGCTACTGCTACTGCCGCCTGTCCTTTGGAATTACGTCTGCTCCGGAAGTTTTCCAGCGCCAGATGTCTCGCATTCTTGAAGGAACCGAAGGATGCGTCAACATGGTTGACTATATTCTGGTGTTCGGCAGAGATAGAGCAGAGCACGACCATCGTCTACGGCTTGTTCGTCAGAAACTTCAAGAGGGCGGCATCACTCTGAATGCCTCCAAATGCGCCTTCGGTGTTTCAGCAGTCAAATTTCTTGGCGTCATCGTCAGTGCTGACGGCGTGGCACCTGACCCAGACAAGCTAGCTGGCATTTCGGAGTTGCAGCCTCCACTTGTTAACACTGACTTGGCTGGAGTTCGATGCTTCCTCGGCATGCTCAACCACATTGGACGCTTCTTGCCGAACCTCTCGACTGCGACCCCACCTATTCGGCTGCTGCTGAACAAGAACACTACTTGCACCTGGGGGCCTGCTCAAGCCACAGCGTTTGAGTCGCTGAAGCAAATGGTGACTTTAAGTGTCTGTGGAGCCAGGTATAACCCCGAGCTTACAACAATTGTATCTGCAGGCGTTAGCTCTTATGGACTTGGAGCCGTACTCTTACAAGACTAGCCTAACGGAGAAAGACGTCCAGTCGCTTTTGCATCAAGAGCTCTGACCTACACAGAGCAGAAATACAGTCAAATCGAAAAGGAAGCTCTGGCTGCTGCGTGGGCTGTCCAAAGATTCGACGAGTTCTTGCGGGGTCTCCAGTTTATCATCGAGACCGATCACCAACCACTTGTTAAGCTGCTTGGTTCAGCTGACCTCGACGTCATGCCTGCAAGGGTGCAACGTTTCCTGATACGACTGCTTCTGTACCATTTCTCCATCAGATACGTGCAAGGCAAATTCTTAGCCACTGCGGACACTCTGTCCAGGGACCCTCAAGTATCACCTCCAGTTTCAGTAAACAACGTGGAACTCTTCGCATCCAAGGTACTTGCGGCTCTTCCCTCTACTTTGGCAGTACGTCTGGATAACTTTAAAGCCCAGCAGGCTTTGGATGGCGAATGTGCTACACTGGCAGAATACTGCACTAGAGGCTGGCCCAGACATGATCGGTTACCCTTAAACATGACTCCTTTTTGGAAACATCGCAGCAACTTCTGTGTCTGTGAAGGCTTGTTAATGATGGGTGAAAGGCTCGCTGTCCCAAATATTCTGCGCAAGAACATGCTGGAATTGCTACATGATGGCCATCAAGGCATCAACCGGTGTTTGGCTTTAGCCAGAAGTTCGCTCTGGTGGCCCGGTATCACTAGCCAACTCAAGACAGCCATATCCAACTGTCGCTCTTGTGCTACTACTAGAATCCAGCCAGCTGAGCCTCTAATCTGCACTCAGACTCCCTGCTCACCTTGGGAGCGAGTCGCCATTGATTTATTCCATCTTGATGGCCAAGATTTCTTGCTTGTAGTGGACTACCGCTCTAGATACCCTGAAGTTATTTCACTGCGATCCACGTCGCCTGATGCGGTGTTCCTTGCAACGAAAAAGCATTTTTGCACGACATGGCATTCCAGATACCGTGATCAGTGACAATGGGCCGCAGTTCGCTTGTACAGCATTTCAGGAACTTTGCCGAGGTATATGGATTCCAGTACATTACAAGTAGTCCCCGTTATCCGCAATCCAACGGGGAAGTAGAGCGCATGGTCCGCACCATTAAGGACATGTTAAAAAAATCGAACGATCCATTCTTGGCGTTACTCGCTTACCGTAACACCCCAGGCATCTGCGGGTATAGTCCAGCTGAGCTCCTGATGGGAGGCTCCCTACGGACGCGAATCCCAGTTCTTAGAAAAAAGCTTAGGCCGGACTGGCCATCGACCAACGACTTTGAAGACAGGGACAGAAGACAACGACAAGCGCAAGCAAGGAATTTCGATACTCACTACGCAGGAAAGCATCTCCGTGCCCTGAAAGAAGGGTCAGAAGTGTGGGTGCGAGATGCCAAAGTGTGGGCTACAGTTCTCAGTCCTGCTCAAAGGCCACGCTCTTATGTGGTGCAGACGCCCAGCAGTGTCCTAGTCAGGAATCGTCGACATCTTGTCCCAAGCGTCAGTTCCCCGTCTACATTATGCGCTTCATCACCTGCTTGTTCGAAGAATTCATCCAAGACAACCTCGCCCATACCACAGGCAACAGACTGTGCGAATGTTCATGAACATACTTCTGAACCTCAAGCCTGGCGTCGGATGCTCCTGTCGACGGTGACCACAATGAGGACGCTTTAACTGGCCAGTCTTGGACGGATTACGAGAAGAATGAAAGTGCACCGGTTCCTGGGTCTCCCGATGCTCGATATTCACGTTATGGAAGACGTTTGAAATCTTCACGCATACTAAGGTTCTGACCTTGTGACTGTGTGCATGTTACTGCGGTGACTGTGGGGTTTTCTTAAAGATAATACATTCATGCTCCGGAAGTGGGGGGTGTAGAGGGCGTGTATAAATGACAACTGACTAGTCGCGCCCTCATCGTGATGTAAGGAGCGAGAGAGAATAAAGTGGGGGCTTTTTGGAACGCGACTCCGCTGCGTGCGGCTGTCTCTTGCAAAGTGCTGCGCTGACGGCGCGATCCAGGGCATTGCCCTTACCAGCAGAGCGTCTCGACAATGACCAGCAGGCCCTAGGCAAGACATTGCAGAAAGAAAACGAGAGGTCCAAGTTTTTGTGTCAGTACCCCTTAAAGGTTAGCTGTCATATAGCCAATTCAATCATAGAGAAACATCACTTATAATAGTACACTTCTGATTTGAAAAGCGCGCTGTGGAGGACGGCGTTGTGGAGTGCGCAGTATTGAGTTTAACTTTTAGTTTATTGATGAAAGCACGAAGCACGAACGTTTTTGCAGTAAGCGTGTGCGGCCACCACGGATAGGAAACAAACCCGCGACCTCCAGCTACACAGCACTTGTGGGCAGTCACCGACGCTCTACGTAGATCGCAGGCATTCAGGCACAGAAGTGTGTGGGCGTAAAGCTCCCGCTTCGGCTATTCTCTTGTGCAACGGCAGAATAACAGCAGACAAAGCGGAAGCGCTGTACTGTTGCCTGTAGGGCGTTCTATTGTCTAAGGGCTGGAAAGTTACACGATGTCGAAACAGGTGGTAAAAATCCATATTAAAATTATATGGTTGGCTTAGTGCGCCAGCAGAGGGACAGTTAAAAAAAAGACAGAAATTGAGGGCAAGATGGAAGCACGAAGCGATGAAAAATTCGTGAACATGGGGTGTCGCCGGAGCCGACGTTTCGACACGCGGACTTAGGTTCTTCAAGGTTGAAGACGACATGTCCGCTTGTCGAAACGTCGTCTCTAGAGGCACCCCGTATTCACGAATTTTTCAGAACAGTGACAGGTAACATTAAAATGTTAGAAGGCAATGCTGGCCCGCCAACACAAATTTTTCTTTAAGATCGTCCTCTTGAACTTCAAGAAGTTAGAAAATTTCAAAACGTAAACATGTTCTTGCTGACATGTTTGCTGAAATTAGTCCTTTGTAAGAACCGCATATTTCTAGCTGTCCGGAGCGTACGCATGTCCTGAGCGTGTTAGCGTTGCTTCAGCGCATTTGTGGTCGGCAACAAAAGCCGCTCATTCACGACGAGGCACCAGGGTTTGTGCTGCGTACCACACATTTTCCTTTCTTTTCTTTCTTTTGTTATTTGGTTTACGTCTTTCTTCGTTCTGTTGGAGACTCCTTAATTTCGGGAGCACAGCTACGTAATTGTTTCTCGTGGTACAGACGTCTTTCAGCTGAATAAAATAACATGTTTTGGTTTCTTCCCTTTGGCGGCGCGTGCGATAGTACCTCTTCATTCCAACCAACAGAATGGAGGTCGCCGAGAGAGGCGCCCCGTTCGTGGGTTGTTTATTTGCGCGAGCGGCAGCGAGGCGCGAATGGTGGAGGCCGATAACATTCAACCGCAGGGACCGCGGCTTCGTTGCACTCATTGCTGGGATTATACTCGTGGACATCCAGCTCGTTTACTTTGCGACTCTTTGCGTTTCCGCAACGGTGCGTGCGCTTAGGGTGTTTATTTTCTCGCAGCAGCTTACGAATATCTTGAGGAACCCTTCGTGTACTCAGTGTTTGTGGGACGCAGTCGTACTTTTCAAGATGTAGAGGACCGGTCAAAAGAGCTGCAATAGGAGATGCACGGTGCAAACGAATGCCTGTGTACTCTGATTCGGGAATCAGTAAATAGAAATAGAAAATATTTACTTAAATCAAACCACAGCATTTACAACACGACGTTCCTCAATGTCTGTTTGGTTACGCGAAAAGGCGGCCAGGCACCATTGAATTTGATGAGCAGTGCGAAACCCATGCTGATTAGAGGTACAGCTTGAAAAAATCTGTGCGGGGTCGGTGTGCACAGATTAACGTATGTAGCGTGTGACGTCGTTGAGACGTCCTTGGCTATTTACGATGAATCCCGGGGAGATGTCTGCAATTCGCTATACATTATAGATATCGGCTGTTCAGGCACTCGCACCTTTGGATGCACGCCGTACATTATACGTGCAAAGCTAAGCACATGAGTTGGTAGCTATATCATACATGCTATAGGGTAATCGTTTCCGGTCTGTGATCATCATTACAAACTCAGGTTTATGATGCGGGAACGTACAGGGTGTTTTTTTTAACAGTAGAGGTTCTTGACAAAGGAAAGGAAAAGGAAGAAAGCGGAAAGACGGAGTTTAGCTGGTTCTTAGACCAGCTGGCTGGCTACTTTTGATAAAATTTTTAGGACAGGCAGGCTCCTGTAGTCGCTTTCGCTCGTTAACTGTACGCCAAGGCGAAACTACTCTCCCGCAGCTAAAGTGAAATTGACGCGACTAATTAAGGAAAACCCGTTAATTAACTTTTTATATTACTAACGTCAAAGAAGTTTATTTTAGAAAGTTGTAGTGTGGTACAGTTTATTTGCATACCCAATCTTTGAAAATCACAAAAGTTGCACGCAATTAGAGATATTCGTCATCAAATGAGGGCGCGATACGTAGGATTCTAAAGAAGTTATCACGCAGCCTTACTTTTAAAATTCTCATTTGCTCCTATCACAGTGGTTACACTCACGAACTGAGATTTGGAGCAATTTTTGGAGCAGGAAAATTTCAGTTTTGGAGCAGTTTCGGAGCACCTAAATATGAATTTCGGAGCACTTTGGAGCAACTGCACGCAAACTGCTCACGACTTTAAGAGATTTCGAACACTTAGATTGACAAACATCATTCCAAATAATATTGGGATGCTCTAAAACAATACTGCTATGTCCCTAAATACGAAAGGTGATAACCAAATTTGTATATTTCTAGTTGAAATGAGAACAACCAACCTGGTCACAAATGGCCTGCACTTTTATTTTCAAAATACAGTTGAGGAGCTGCTGAGACCATGGCCTCTCACATCTTTTGAATTATTAAGTTCACAGCTGCTAGCATTCTCAGACAAGCTATACCTGGCGACAACTTTCTGTGGCAGCACAGCCAAACCTACGTGGGCGGAGCTTCTGCACATGTGTTCCTACGCCAAGTAGTCCGTTTGCGGGCGATTTCGGTTTCGCAAGCGCATCCAACATGTACGTTTTCGCACAAACATCCCAAGCTTTATGATGTTATTTTTGAAATAGTGTATTAAAAGAGAGGTTATGTGTAGCTTTAGTCGAAAGCTATGACAAGCCTTGAGATACTTATGGACGCAGCAGTGAAGGAAAAATACATGACATCATTGCTGTGTTCTGCGAATTCCAGCACAACGCTAACCTGCCAGCGGTTCAAGCCCGCGGTAAAAGTGAGCACGATACAGTAATGCTTGCATTTGGCTTTTTTTTTTCAAAGCAATAAAATATTCTTTATTGCTAAGGAACGCAGGAAGCAGCTTTATTGAAGCGGTGAGACTTATTTTTGAAAAAAAAAAGGGGGGGGGGGGGGCACGGCCGAGCAGGAACACTGTGATAGGAAATTCAACGCAATGGCAAGAAACCATGTCCCAAATTTCGTTGAATACAGGGTCGGTATCGTCGTTTTCCTTCTTTTGGAGACGCAAGAACTTTCTGGAGACACTCACGTTATTTTGTTTGTGGACGCGAAGGTATCGATTGGTCGCAGATATCTTGGCCACGACCGGTGACAGGCGGGCGTCTCACGTTCGTAAATCCACGGCCGTGGTAAATCCAAGCGGGTGAAGCGCATTCCTTACTCGGTCAAGAACGCTGTTTTGGCAGTTAGCCACATAATAGACATGAACGCGCCTGTTGCCCAGGCGAAGCTTTGTACTGGTAATTTTATCCTCAAAAATCGCCGTCATCGCAAAGCGCCAAGAACCGCTCCCGCCGTAGACGCCGACGGGTACGGTGTTACAATACGCGATCTTTAGCGTGATTGTATCAACAATATCAGGCAACCGAAATTCCGACCACGTATGGAACGCAATTTATGAAAAGGGTCACTGTTTTTACGTACAGTTTCCAATCGCAATTTTGCTTTCAAGCAGCTGATCTTGCTGAAGACTGACAGGTGGCCGGTGTTACTTTCAAGGTGGCTATCGCGATGAGAGACCCATTTGCGCTGAGGGTATCACTCGCACACAACTTCTTTGTCCCCCCCGCAGGGGCGTCTGCGCGAGCAGGCGTTTGGTGTGTGGCGACACCACGGACCCGAGCTAACGGGGGGGGGTTTCGACCTCCTCCCACGCCTAGCCGTGCGTGGCTGAGCCGTGTCCGGGGGAAAAGGGGGATCCTGGGGGTTGAGCCAATGCCGGGTGATTGGACCTTTAAGGCCCCCCCGGCCGACGCAACACACCCCTTTGGCCCCGGCTTCACGTAGACGGCACCCCTGGGCTGACCCACCCAGGGGAAATCGGCAGTCGCGTTTTCCTATCTCTCTCTCCCTCCCTCTCATCTTCGTCTTTCCCTCCCACTTTTAGATGTGAAGCATCTTATGGCGAAGCTTAATCCGGTGGTGGTGGTGGTGGTGGTGGTGGTGTGCCGCGTGCCCACCCTTACTGTGCATGCGCAAACAGTTAAAGAAAAAATAAAAATAAAAAACCTCCTCTCCCCCTCTATCTCCTCTAGGCATCCCTCCCCACGGCAACCACACCCTCACTGCGCATGCGCCTCCCTTCCTCTCTCCCCTCTTACACTCCCCCTCTCTCCATCCCCTGCCCGCGGCGTCTAACTCCCCCTGCGCATGCGCGTCCCCCTTCTCTCTCCTCTCCTCCGCTTCCTCTCTCTCGCCTCGCGACGCCGACGCAGGCAGCGTCTGCTAGCGAGTTTCTTGGTTGAAAAAACCGACTGCTCGCGCTGCACAACCGTTCACTGGCCATCCCGTATATATGGCAATGGATCTTGACCTCCAAGGTGGTGCCGGTGGAAGATTTCTCCTGTGCGTTGTTGAACAATAAAAATTCGCAGCGTGCGCGTTAACTAAAAGCGGAGTGCGGGTCTCTGTGTCCAGTCGGAGTCTTCTGTCTCTCATTGCCCATTAGCAGCGATTGGAATGTTCCAGTAGGAAACACTGCTCCATCACTGCCTGCTTAGCGCCTCCCCAGTTTTCTCTCCTGCGCAACGCTGCGATGAGCGCCAGCGTCAACGCCGCCGCCAGTGTAAGCGTTAGCGCCCCGCTGCTTCACATCTACACATGGTTCCCTTTAGCGGGAGATGGTGTTTTTTTTATCTTTCCTGTCTTCTCCT
>JALIZH010023529.1:0-62647 GCA_030522465.1 Rhipicephalus appendiculatus | reverse complement strand
GAAGGCTGCGCTCACGGCAACCGAGGAACACAACTGGGTGGAGGCCCTCCCACTCGTTCTTTTGGGTATAAGGTCCACCTTGAAAGAGGACATTGGCTGCAGCGCCGCTGAGCTGGTCTACGGCACGACACTCAGGCTGCCGGGAGAGCTCTTGCGCGCGGCTCAGAGGAGGCATCCATAGCTTGCAGCGACTATGCACTTCGCCTACGCAACGTCATGAGCAAACTGCGCGCGGTACCTCCACGGCTCCCAGGGTCGCGTGTGGTGCACGTCGACCCACAGCTCACATCGTGCCCATATGTGTTTGTACGACACGACGCGGTTCGGCGACCTCTTCAGCCACCCTATGATGGGCCGTTTCAAGTCCTCCGCCGTGGCAACAAGCAATTCACAATCAAGAGAAACGGCCGTGAGGAGGTCGTGTCGTTGGACCGCATCAAGCCAGCACACATGGACCGTGACGACGCCGTGTTGCCTCCACTAAGGGAATCATCGCCAGGACCCCCAGCTTCAATGCCAGCCCAAGTCCACGAGGTGCCCTCCCGGCTGACGCACAGTGGGCGGCTATCAAGAGCACCCACTCGCCTGGACCTTTAACTCCGTTCGGCAACTCACTAGGGGGGAGTGCTGTGGCGGCAGCCAAGCCAAGCCAAGCCGCCAGGCAGCGCCACCCTCCGCTGCTCTCCGGAAGCTCCAGAGAACCTGAATAAACAGTCGATGTTTGGGATCCACGCCGCGCGGTCGTGTCTTCTTCTCCCGCGCGTACACGCGTCCCAACAGCTCCACTGACGTTTTTGGGTCACGGATATGATGTTGTAAAATCTAAACTAACAGATTGCAAACAAAAAACTTGAAGAAAAAGCTCCGTCACTGGGCGTCGAACCTGGGACCTCTCGCTCCGCAGTGCGCGGCGGGAAACCACTGGGCCACAGAGCGTGCATTCTTCAGCTTACTAACGGCGTGCTATTTATATACACCATATGCCGTTGGCGGTCCTCAGAGCTCGGCAATTTCAGCGCGTTTTCGTCATCACTAGCGAGATGGCGCGAAGGTGGTGCGGAGAGCGCACTCTAGAGGTTGTCGCCCCTCTTGTTGCAATGCGCGCGCACCTCCACAGGGCGTGGTCGCTCGTGCACGCCCGATTATCGTGTGATTGGGGCATTGGGACGCTTTGTACATCTTGTGCTTCCACTGCAAGTTTGCTTTGAAGTTACAGTGGTTAAAGAGTGCACGAAGGGCACTTCGCTCGCCGCAGTGGCCGCATTTACGAAAGGAGCGCGCTGCTCACACACGAAGTAACAATTGTGACATTTGTTTGCTCTCATCCTGTGTATACTTGTATACTTGTGCGTTCGTTTCGTGCATTTTGCTTTGTGTTTGAGCAGCGCGCTTTAGGTGTCAAGCTGTGACAGTTGTTAGTCCACGCTCGTCCTGTGTATGCTCATTTCATGCAACCTTTCTGCTTGAGGAGTGAGCTGGAAGTTTCGAGCTGCTTGCCGCTCTTCGCGTGACATTACAGTTTGTTGCTTGTAGCATTCATTACTTCGCCCTTGTGGCGAAGCAATGCACCATTAACGCTCAACTACCGCTGTGACGACACATTTCACTTTCGTGTTATACCGATTCCTATGACAGAGGGATCAGCCATGCTTTCTATTCTTTTGTTCGATCGGGATTTTTCACTCCTCAACAACGCCGGCACCATATTTTTCTGCCACACGGACACCTTAAAGGGACCGACAACTGATTTTTCTTGACCCATTTTTTTACGGCGCGACAGAAAGCTCACCGATCGTAGTGTTTGTAGCTGCAGTAGTTAATCCCAAAAGCACGTAGTTATTTTACAAGCAGTATTTTTCGATCTGAAAGGCTCTAAACACAGATGTACTTTTCCTCCGGCAATGCTGAGAATTGATAGAAATGCCGCCAGCCACTCTGCTTGCGATTTGTTAAAGCTGTCATCGTTCTTCTTTTGCTGGAGTTCCTGTAACTATGTTTAACCACCTTTATTTTGAGCTTTTCAGCAATTTTTGAAAATAACAAGCTGTTACAATGAGATGATGTGACATTATACACCTTCCCCTGTGTTTGTAGCGCGTTGTGTGTGCCTGCGCCCAAGGTCGCCGGCGCCTGTGTTCTGAGTGGCTTGTATCGGCGTCTTTAGTCTCTCGATACACGATGCCAAGCCAAGTCATCGAAAACGTCACTACGCATATGCACGGCCGCGGCTAGTAGCAGTGCGCGTCATTTCTGAGACGAAATGAAGGTAGAAAAACTGTCGCTCCGAAATCATAGTGACCTGGAAACTGTGTGCACGGTTGCATGAGCACGCTGAAAAGTTGCTCAAAACGCGCTGACGAGCATGGGATCATTACGTCATGCGAAAGCAGCGCCACTTTAATGTATACTACTGACGCAAGCCTATATGTACATTTTTCTGGAGTAATATCTTCTAATATAAAGAAACGAACAATACTTAAATACTAACAAAAATATCGTCGACCGCATACAGCAATCAACGGTCACGTAGCCAGGTACATCGGATCATTTATGCTTTTGCCACCAGAGACGCCAAAGGTCATTTTTCATGACTTTCAATGAAGAAATAAAAATGTAAATCCACCTCTCACGAAAAAAAAAAAAAAAAAAAAAACAGGGTTGGTTTGAGTCAATGCAGCAGACAATCTTTCCATCAGTGGAGTCATCTCATTTCATGTTCTGGGCAGTTGTCGTTCTCTTTAATGCTGTTACGTTATTTCCCAAGTCTATTCTAACTGTGCTTGGCTCGATGTATAGAATGTGAATCACCTGTGGTGCATACTCGTGTACACGGGCCATGTTATACATGTATGTGCGACATGTGACTGGTGGAAAAGGTTTCACGACATGCGTGACAGGCAAATCATGTTAGTCATGTCATGACCTGTGCATCGTGTTCGTCATACACTCATGTCCTCCTATGCCAAGTCTAGCATATACTGTTAAGGAGACGACCACGAGAGTGCCTTGTTAGTAGGCGGCTAGGTTGGTCGGTCGGTCGGTCGGTCGGTCGGTAGGGATCGGGATCGATGGATAGATAGAAAGAAAGAAATCTGAAAACAAATATTCTGCAAGCTCGACTCCTCATCTATTAAAATGTTGATTGCAGTGGCCTCTGGAATGCAGGAACAGGTATCACTCCTCTCGTGTATGGTATGCAATGCTTTGTACGAGTGAAACGTTGGTAGAGCTTAAATACTCCCTTCTGTGACAGCGTCTTGTAATGCTGATTTCCTTCCCCAGTGTGGTAGCAATGAAGCAACAATAACAATGTCTTGGTGATTCTGATGACAGAACCATCTTTTAATGAGAAAAAAGAACAAAATCAAAGCTGGTTCCAAGCTACGACTGCTGTGAAAAGAATGACTCTCTGGATGCAGCGGTTCCTGATTAATATCTGACACACTGGGTAAGTAGAATAAGCATTACCTACGAAGTGTTTGCATTGAATTTCTTAGTCACTCCCTGCTTATAATTACTTCCATAGTTTGTCCACTTAGCCCCACCTGCAACCAACTTCTTTGGTTTGTAAAAAATGGAGAGGCGAACTGATTCCGTCTACCATTTATTAATTTCTTGCTTGTGGCTTCCGTAAGCAGCTCAGTTATTTGGTGGTGTTTGATATATTGCTATGTTATTCCTTAAGCATATCTGCAAGGCAGTATTTCTGAACAGTAGAAGTTCAGTGGGAGACCACAAACGCATTTAGAGAGTTCAAGTAATATCGGATCACAGTCACTAGCTTCAGAGTAAAACTTGCTCCACTTTCTTGCAGCTTTCTACGAAAATGGGAGCTGATTATTCTACGAGCACTTCTTGGAAATCACGTAAGTATGTTGCAGTGGATATAGGAACGTAAGCACTAGACCTCAGCATCAGTTTGAGAAGCTAAAATAACGATGTCAAGGTGGAAACCTGCCAGTAGGGTTCCTCGCAGTTTGTTTTGGCTTGCTGAGTACCATTGTCATGTATCATATGTTTTATCTGTGTGGGACGTTAACTGTTCTTGTGGATGTAATTGTAGCACAAAGTTGCTTAGGACTATACATTCAACAGATGAAGCATAGTCCCTCAATACTTTCTACTGGTGCCATGTTTGGTGTAGGAACAGAACCTCCCGTCAAGGGCCACTGCAGACAAGGGGGCTTTCATCGCAGCCGCTTAAACGGCGTGTTTTTGGTGCGTTAGGACGTTTCCGTGGTGGAGACTTGCTCTGATGGCTTCATGGACATATTTCACTGGGGTTTCATATTCTGGTCTTGCATTGCTTACAAGCAGCATACCTGCGCGCAGCCATAAATGTCTGTTCGGTTGTGGCAGTGTTCCATTCCTTTTGATCGTGGCGAGATCCGCGTGCAGCCCGCGCTGCACACCGATTTAGCAAACATTGTTAGGCCATGCCTTTTTGACGCTTCTCAGTTTCTTCGAGGTTGTAGCTGATGTCAGCAGAAGAACTGGGCCAACAGTGCCAGTACACAGCCGTACGTACTGTCGGAGACGGGCGTGCATCACGCCTCTTCGGCGAGAAATGTACTCATGATGCTTTTTTGTGATGATGTGTCCACACTTTGAAAAAATACTGAGCCTGAACTCTTCAGGATATAAATGACTGAGTTAAACGTTACTTTTGGGTACATTACCGTGTGGCATCAACGCTCGGCGTAGGAAATACCGTGTTAGGGGAAAAAAATTCTAGATTGCCCGCTCGTCGCTGGGTTCTCTGTTTCGGGCATACTGCATGTACAATAGTATGAAGCGAATATCGCAAAAATATTGTAATAATACCTGCACATAAGCGAAAACCCTGATATTGTTCTTTTACCCACCTTGATGGTTTAGTAGCTAAGCTGTGCTGTTAAACATGCCTGGTCACAGCGCTCGCATTTCGAAGGAGATGAAGCATAAAAACTTGTGTGCTTAGGTTTACGGCCACGTTGAAGAGTTACATGTGGTAGTTGCCTAAGGCCCTTCACACGCTGCAAGGTCACGCTGCAAGGTGCCAAGCAATTGTTTAATGTATTTTTAGGGGCGAAGCACCCTAGGGTCTAGGCTTGTCTGTTGTCTCTCCATGTGTCCGTCATGGCACAGCACATGCAAGGTACCCACTATATGCCCACCGTAACTTTCACGATGTAGGTAAGCACCCACTATGCCATTATTCGTCATTCTGCTGATAAGCGAGGTACCCGCTACACATCTGTAAGGCATTATGTGCACTTTGTTTGTGCTATGGCTGATGACGATGAAGAATAAGCGCGCTCAATACCACACATTCTCTTTCTGTGATGGATGAAAACTTAACGTGAACACGCTGTCGCCCGCGCAAGGCAACGCTTACGCAGACAGTAAGCTACCCTGCAGGCGAGAGCTCGCGAAGCAGCGGCAAAACGGCAATGCCGACAACAAGCCGCTACTCAGGAGGCGAGAGCGCGGCATGCGGCGGCTCAGTGTCTATGCAGACAGCAAGCTACCCCGGAGGCAAGAGCTCGGGAAACATCGGCAAAACGGCAAAGCCGTGAACAAGCTGCTACCCTGGAGTTGAGGGCTCGGGAAGCGGCGGCTCAACGGCAAAAACATATTGCATATACTGTACACACGTGTTGTCCCTCATTTACATGCGCGAGTAGGCATTGTCATGGGTGATTTACGGCAAGAATGATCCCGAGTGCTTCGCCCACTTGTCGAGATTCACTTCGGGGAGATGCGTGGATTTTTTAGCCATGCTCTATAACAGCTAGCTCCTTTCACTTGGATGAAAGTCAAACAAGGGTCTTGTGCGGCTGATTGATCTAGGGCCTGTTGAAACCTTTTAGCACATTAGTAAAAACCAGTAGGCTTCAAATGTTTTATACTTTTATTATAACAAACAACTCATTGAAAGATGGCAGAATTTTATTTTCAGAACAGAAACTGAAGGGAGCATATATTAACAGGCCTCATTAACTTGAATGCCTGCCAAATGATGTCATTGCACTTAAGAAAATTACCTGCAACCTCCTGTCACAATCCTGGTGCAAATGCAAGCGGGCTTCAGACGCTCAGTCGCCTGGCCTTCTTCCTCCAGATGCAGGACGTACAGGATGCTCGGCTGCTTTTGAAGCCTTGTTTTTCTCCCTTGTGAAAAAATGTAGCCGGCACCTCAGAAAAAAAAATCTAAACACCTCCACGATGTGAATCATGACGAGTGGGTGAAGCACTGGGGATCGTTCTTAACTCTAAATCACCCGTGACATTGCCCACTCGCGCATGCAAATGGGAGACAACGTGTGTGTACAGTATGTACAATAAGTTTTTGCTGTTGAGCCACCACGCCCGCAAACCCGGAGTAGCAGCTTGTTGTCGGCGTCTCCGCTTTGCCGCTGCTTCCTGAGCTCTCACCTCCTGGGTAGCTTGCTGTCTGCGTAGACGTTGAGCTGCCGCATGCCAGGCTCTCGCCTCCAGAGTAGCAGCTTGTTGTCGGTGTTGCCGCTTTGCCTTTCGCGGGCAAGAGCGCTTTAACGATCGTTTTCATCCATGGCAGAAAGAAAATGTGTGGTCTGGAACGTGCTTATTCTTCATCGTCATCAGCATCAACGGCATCATCATGACGTATACGGGGTACCTCGCATGTGCTGTGCCGTGATGGCAGAAAGAGAATATATGGTCTGGAACGCGCTTATGCTTCATCGTCATCAGTGTCATAGTCATCGCCGGACAACAGACAAGCCTAGACCCTACGGTGCTTCGCCCCTAAAAGTAGGCAATTTCAGCTGTTGTAGCTACACGACGTGATTGGCACCCCACACTTGCATGCACAGTCTGATCATCACTAAGGATGCTTTCTATGATGTCCGTATAAACAGTTCCGGAAGCAACCTTCACCACAGTAAATCTCTGTACATGGTCTTCAACAACCTGCAAAAGTCCTAGCAGGCGGGCTGAAGGGACCTGCAAGTAACCTTTTGACTTGGTAGCTGTCAAATCACTTTGCTGTCTTGATGATGTACGTTTTGAGGCAGGCAGCGTATATCATTGTCAAAAACTTTTTGACAACATATCCACCAAGGTAGTCCAGGATCATCTGCTTTGTTGTCAAAGGGTGGAAGGTAGTTATGCTATCTTCATCATCTGCAGGCTCCAAAAGTATTGTCAAATAGCATTGCAAGGATGTCAGCCTTGAATGTACAAGGATCACAGTGCAAATGAGACTCTGCAAATACAGAATGGAAGAGGCAACCTAGTTTACCTGATTTGTTGTTGGTGCTTTTTTGCCAGAAATGTCCTGCAACTTCAGAAGTAAGTTCGGACCTTTGCAATCTACCGAAGCTCGTTTTGGTGGCTGAACGATGTTGTTCACAGAGAGCATTCGGTAAATAAATAAAAATTGCTGCACAGTTGGCTGCCCTCCATCTCCAGCCACATGCCTAGTAATTCCAAAAAACCTCTGAAAAGAAAGGTCAGTGTACATTAGAGATCTAAAAGAGATTGGCACATAAACTTTACCTCCAAAGGGTCCTGTCCGAAGTTTCCCACCAGAATGTACTGAAATCCAGACTTCAGGAGATACTCAATAAGTGTGACCACACTGTGTAGGGTCAACCTCAAGGCCTCAGAGGTTGGCCTGCTTAGAAAGCAGATTTGCCACTACTTTGGAAGGGTCTGAATATATTCATACCACCTGTCTAGCCATTTAATGTTTTCCTTTAGCATCTGAAAATCATAAACATATATTTAGATATGGCAACAATGACAAAAGATGTTTTCTAAGTCGGTGGAGATGGCCACTCACTGTGATGTGCTCCACTTCATTGTGCTACACTTGCTGAGGCCTCTTGGTGTTTAGGCAGTCAAAAAAATCGTTCGTTCTTCTGGTGAATTGTAAAGTTGCAGCAGACGTATGCAGTTTTTTGCATTCATTTCTCCTGGCGTAGAATTCCATCCCCGAGGCACTACTTTCACTGAAGAGCTGTAAAATGGTGAATTCGTAACACTTAATTTCTTGGTCGTGCCAACTTAACAAAGCCAGTTTTTCTATACTTGGGCTTCTCCATAAATGTGATTATCTGTTCTGTACCTTAACTGCGAGCTTGACACTGGGCTTCTGAAATGGATTCAGTTTGATATATGCTCTTGTTAGCTTTGGTACTGCACGGAGTCCTGCCTGTTGTTCCTCATACTCCAGCAGAGTGGAATAATGAAAACGAAATACTTCTTGGTCACCAGGCAGCTGTTGGGAGAAAAAAAAAGTCTTCACACAACAGTTTGCTTTGCAACATTAACGCAAAGGCATAGTTGCTTACCAGAAATTTTCTGACTTTCAGAAGGTTGCAGAAGGGTCACTATGTTTCAGAAGGTTGTCTCAGATGCATTTGAATATATGAGGCGGGTAAATCGCTGTGTGCACTACTTGTGATGGATCACAGAGGTGCAGAAATGAAGTGCTAAGGCTGCTGATGTCACCGCTGATACCTGCATAAAATTGCAGTGTTACAGTGAGTATTGTTGAACACCATGAGTCGTGCATGGTCGTGCATAAAATACACTGATGTGACCGAGGTGCTTAAAATTATTTACCCAAAGAGTGCAAGGCTGATCTATTGGATGTAGAATTGTCACATGTGACATCATCTACAAACGCACCAGCATTGAAAAGATGCGCTATGCATTGAAGTAGCAGCTTTGCTACGATGTGCCTGGGGCAGCACCCAAAGCACAAAAAGTGCTAACTGTTTGCGACCATCCACCAAAGAAAGGTTGAAACACGAAAAGCAGCACGTGGTCTCTGTCTTTAAATTGATCTGACGCGTCAGTCTTGTATGCTCGCCAAAGTCAACTTTGCCAAGTAGGGCCATGTCTGATTCACGTATGTGGACACTCTTTCTCACACTCATTTTATCAAGCATCAAAACTCCTGCGAAAAATGAAAATGAAAAAAATAAAACAGACTTGTTTCAAGGTCTTTCCACAGTGTAAACTGGTCTCCAAGTTACATGCATCAAATTCGATCAAGCTGTTATAGCTTCAAACCTTTACCATACCTTTACTTTCTCTCTCGGGCACTTCTTGAAGTTTTCATTTCAATATACCAAACAAATTCTCGTCGAAACCAAATTCTGCCTTCAAGTTCCTCATGTAAGTGTACAGCGTGCGAAGGTGCAGTAGGGGAAGATAACCATCCTCATGAAGAAATGTGTACACACATGTTGACTTTATCTTCAGCAGCAAGTAGTCGTACAACCATTCCTTTTTGTACCTGATAGTGGAATGCAAGTACTTCAATTACTGGTATAGACAGCTGAATACGAAACATGCATTTGGCCTAGGAAGCAGAGATAACATAAAGTAATGCTCAAATGGACATCCTAATGGCATGCTGTTTCGTCAAGAACATGCACTTTGCTGTCATGTTTACAACTTACTGCACAGCCTTCGACAACTTTGCATTTGTTTCCATGACGAATTGGTCAAGGATCAGCTTTTCACGGTCAAAGAGCTTTTTGAACGTTTCCCTGCAACGTTGCTTTTGTCAGCTTTAGCTGGCAGTCTTCAAGGCACTGTTGTACACGGCGCAGCTGTATCTTAACTTTATGCACTTCCGAAGCGCTGCACATAGGCTTTTAAACTATTATTACTGTTTGGCAAGCTTTGTCCTCGGCCTCGTTTACCGTCGGCACACTTTCTGCATAACATGGGGAAAAACACAAATGTCTGAGACATCCACCGCGTTTGCTCAACTTGCAATATCATTAGCACCCTGAATAAGCACAGAAGAGCAAGCCGAGTAAAAGTGCAATATTTACCATCAATTACTGCATGCAGTTCGTCAGAGCCATCCATTCACATCTGCACAGCATTTTTCCCACTGGAGTCATGCGATGACTCACGAGGACGCTTGACCGGCTGCCTTATGGCAACTGCCGAGGTGCCGAATTCTTCTTCGACAAGTAAGCCAGGAGGCAAGTCGAGGAATGGCATCAGCCCTCAGCTTGGCTCTTTCACGCGGCAATCTAACAAGAGTGCCTTGAATAACGCACTTTTCTTCACGAATGATGTTCTTCTTATCAAAATGTATTTTGCATTCTTGCACATTTGGCAAACTAAACGACAATGTACCCATTTCGGGACGTGGTATCGCTCGTTTCCACTTCTCTTGGCATTCAGGGTCACTGGGCAACGTGAACAAAGATATTTTTTCAACGGTTCCTCAGTAACTGGAGCGACAGTGCGGCACAGAGCATGTCTTCGGCATCGTTTGTGAAGCTGCCGCTAACTATCCATCGCGTTTGAAAACGGTTATTGGCACAGACAGCACCGCACACTCGCGATAAAACACGATGCTAACACAGCCAACACAACACGCCATCGCCTTGCTGGCCTCAGCGAGCGCACCCTTAGCACCGGTGGTGCCGTCCCGCGGTCAAAGTTGGCAGCACACAAAGCTCTCTCATAGAGTGACGGAAAAGTTTTGTGACCAGTAAAAATGCACGCATCTCCACGAAGTGAATCATGACGAGTGAGCGAAGCACTGGGGATCGTTAGGTGTTACCGTAAATCACCCGTGACATTGGCCACTCATGCATGTAAATGAGTCTCCACCTCCAGTAGACAACACTTCTGGTATTTAGCCGCCGCTTGCTGCGCCTTCAACTCCAGGGTAGCTTGTTGTTGGCATTGCCGCTTTGCCGCTTTTATGGTGTTGTGGCCTTCTATTATTGTGATAACAATTATATAGACACTCTCGGCTGGTTTTCGCCGTCGGCGTCCGCGTTGGCGTCATTTGCCGTATATGTATATGTATCTATATATTTATAAAAACCTCAAAGAAAAATAATTCAGAAAAATGTTTCCGACGCGCGGCATCGAACCAGGGACCTCTCGCTCTCCAGCACGCGGCGCTAACCATTCAGCCACGAAGTCGAACGTCCTTCAACGTTCAAACGGCGAGCTATTTATATACAGCGAGTTTTCAGCGTGTTTTCAGCATTACCAGTGAGATGGCGCAAAGGCCGCGCTCGGTGGGGCTTAGCTGCCCCGTTCGTCGCGACGCGCGCTCTCCGGCGCGCACTTTACCCGAAGGGGGGGGGGGGGGTAGGTGCCCGTGCGCGCGTGCGCTTATCTCGCGGTGGCGGAGAATGGGGCTTAGGCGGAACGATAGCGTTGTAGTTACCGGGCGCGCGAAGGTCACATTGCTTTTCGAAAAGAGCACGCTTTTCAAACACAGTGAAGTAACAACTATGACACTTGTTAGTTCGCGCTCGTCTGTACCTGTGAATACGTTTCGTGCGTCGTTTTTGTTTGAGCAGCGCGTTAAGTGTCGAGCTGTGAATGTTTTTAGTTCGCTCTCGTCCTGTGCGTGTTGTTTTCGTGCGTCATGTGTGCGTGAGCAGCGCGCTGCACGTTTCGACCTGCTTGCCATTCGTCGCTTTACATTCCAATTTCTTGCTATCGCATTCATTGCTTCGCCTTGTGGCGAAACTGTGACTTTTTTTTGTTCTGGTTAACAGCCTTTTATTTTGTTCTTGTTAGCCTTTTGTTCTGTCATATGCTTTGATTGATGGGTGGTTAAATGTCCGTGTTTTTATGGTGTTGTGGCCTTTTCTTTTGTTTGTTCTGGTTAACAGCCTTTTCTTAACCTTTTTTGTTGTTCACAGATGTTTCGGTTCACGTGCACCTGCACTACATCTGTTGTAGACGCCGGACGGCGGTTTACGGCGGGACATTGTGGGGTCTTAAGGTGCTTCTCCCCTAAAAGTATTGAGGGACTATGGATGAAGTAATCTTCGTAAAATAGTTAACCTGCACGCCAGTTCTTATCGCAACATTATTTGGGTGCAAGTAATGGGTGATAATATACTGACTTTTGCTAAATTGCCTCAAACGCACAGGGGTGATGTTGGCCTTAAAATTCAGGACAAACAGTTTAGTTGTATTGTTAAACATGTCGATCTGCCGCAGTCTTGAGATCAGTTTAAACTAATAAATGCGCTATTTACTGTGTACAGTATCTTGATATAAAGATTAATATTGATAAAGCTGTTCATTGACAGCCCCTCTTCAGCGTCCCACCGAAGGCACACAAAGCAATAATTCCATCATCGGAGTGGGTGCTACTATAAGCATGGATATCGTTCCAAGGAGGCTTCAAGAAAACAGCGGAGGTGTCAGTGCACGTGTGCGGAAGGTAAATACCGCAGTGTTTGTTCATCCAGGACTGCATTTTTAATACTCCTGTAGCAGTTGACTAAAACTTCTAGGCATCATGTCTGTAAGATAAATCTATGTACAAAGCCATAAGAGTTACAGAGTGCCAAAAACTTACTTTTCGCTTTTCCGATAAGCATTTCATGTGGGAGTAAACAGAAATTTATGCAACATTGGCACGCTGGCGAGATTTTAGAGGCTTATATAGTAATGATACATAATTTTCAATACCCCGCTAAGTAATGCAGTTACTTAACAATTGGTAGTGGCGGGTAAAGTGGTCAAGCTGCAGAAAAGCATAAACAACACAGTATGCGTTCTAGTTCATCACGTCGTAAATTATGTTTGTGCGTTTGCTGCATTAACTTTGGTAAACTATGCAAATCGAACACCGTATTCCTGTAGTTCATCCAGGCATTAACGTGTGCTAATGTAGGAGGAGATGCGATATGCAAGCAAAAAGCTTTGCTCTTGAAATTGAAAATTGAAAACATTGGACAGATCAGCCTTGCATGTATCTTAATATCATGAGGCGTTGTCAAGATAATGAACACTTTAGCGATTTAGCCATCAATCTGCCTGCGACATTTTTATCGTTGAATATGTTCGAACACCTGACAGAATGCTTGCAGTGCGTGCTATGTGCCGATCTGAAAAGAGCTGAAACATTGACAAAACGTGTGCTGGTGCTAGGATCGCAGCAGCTGATGAGGAAAACCAGCTATGCAGTAGAAAACAAGCCGTTTGGTTACCCAAGCCTTGGTATATAATTCAAACATATGTCAGAAAGTAAATCTCTCTTATGAGGAAATGAGCAAATTTTTTCTGAGGGCACTTATACATGGGCGAACCGATAAAGACCTAGATGCGATATGCTTCTGGTGCCCTCGGCAAGATAAACGATGGGAGGCGTCCGACAAGTGTCTTAATTGTACATCTTTACAGCGGTGTGTGTAGACGCTGGGCCATGATATTGATTTTTGTAAGGATTAAGCATTTGAATCGGGCTCTTGTAAAAGAAAGTAAACAACCAAAATGTTTGCATTGTTTTTTTATAATAGATTTTAAGCTGTTGGCTCACCTTGAAAATAAGTGGTGCTGATATCAATCTTATTAGAGCTAGAGAAGCAAAGGACAGAACATGAACTGCTTATGCCACTGTTCTTTATTACATTAGTATAATACGAACTTTCTTCGACAAGTGTTTGGTTTGTAGGCTTTCAAGCATAATTACGTTGAGAATTATCAAAAAATGTTTCTACTGAAGTCCGCTGCTGAGTTTTTTCAGAACGGTAAATAACAATCACCACAACACGGTAGATAATAGGTGCGCTGAGTGCCCTTCGTGCAAAATTTGGGCCACAATAAGGGACTGCCGCAACTGTAGTCCAATTGGATGTCTACAATTAAACCCTTCATGTTCATGTATTTCGTGTGAGAAAAAACTGAGCAATAGCAAATACAACAATCATTGGGCCAGTATATAGGTTATAAAACGTAGTTTTGTATGTAGCAGAATACGAACATTATGAAACGTCCCTTTTCTTTAGGAGTGGATTTGCTACTGTTATTTTCTTGCAGCCTTCGCCATATTATAAAGGTCAGATAGTGAGGATCTGTGGGGATCTCACAAGAGTGAAGCAGTTGCAACAAGGCCACGGAGACTACAACAGTGCAATGGACTCGGTAAGAAACCACATTATTCATTTCAGCCGACAGGTGAAAGGCGTCATAGATGCCCAATTAATGAGCCTACATGTTACTCTATCATGTATGTCTAATGTAGCTTCCGCTGAAGAAACTAGTAACTTGTTGCACCCACTCCCTCCATTTTTTTCCAAGAACACCTCTTTATGATTCTAACATGTTAAAACTAACAGTTTTGGGAGACTGCAATAGGTGGACTGTGGTGCTAATGTGTTACGAGATTCTGTCTTCTATCTCTCTTCTCTCTTACGAGATTCTATCTCACTCTTTCTTCAAAAGAGACAGGACTCTTGTGTCCTGTCTTTTTTGCACTATGCTTCAAAGCACTCAATTAAAGGGACCGACAGTTCGTGAGAGGTGGAGTTATAGTATTTTTATTTCTTCATTGAAAGCCGCGAAAAATGACCTGTGTCACCTCTGGGCGGTAAAAACATGAACGATCTGATGGCCCCGGCCATGTGACCGTTGATTGCTGTACGCAGTCGACAATTTTTTTGTTAGTATGGAAATATTATTGGTTTCTTTATATTGAAAGATATTACTCCATAAAAATGTACATATAGGCCTACGTTAGTAGTATGCATTAAAGTGGCGCTGCCTTCGCGTGACGTAATGATCCCATGCTCGTCAGCACGTCTTGAGCAACTTTTCAGCGTGCTCATGCAACCATGCACGCAGTTTCCAGGTCGCTAAGGTTTTGGAGCGACATAGTTTTGCTACCTGCACTTTGTCTCAGAAATGACGTGCACTGCTACTCGGCACGGCCATGCATATGCGTAGGGACGTTTCCAGTGACTTGGCTTGGCTCATGCATCGAGAGAGTAACGACGCCGGTACAAGCCACCCATGACACAGGCGCAGGCAACCTTGGGCGCAGGCGCACACATTGCGGTACAAATACAGAGAAGGTGTATAATGCCACATCATCTGATTGTAACAGCTTGTTATTTTCAAAAATAGTTGAAGAGCTTAAAATAAAGGTGGTTAAGCATAGTTACAGGAACTCCTGCGAAAGCAGTATGACGACAGCTTTCACAAATCGCCAGAAGGGCTGGCGGCATCATTATCAATTTTCAGCATTGCTGGAGGAAAGGTACAGTCCCGGCCAGTGTTAGATGCAACACTCGAATGAGCACCTTTCTTATTGCTGGCCCCCTAACTGCAAGTGGATGGGGAAACATTGAACATGCGCTTTACTAGTTTGTCGGAAAGAGTCTGAGCTGTCAACCACCAGTAGCCTTATGCAAATCTAAGCCCTTGTTTTTATGCAAGAAAATGAAATCTAGACATGCTCTGCGTGCAAGTGTTGCATCTAACAGTGGCCGCGACTGTACATCTGTGTTTAGAGCCTTTCAGATCGAAAAATACTGCTTGTAAAATAACTACGTGCTTTTGGGATTAACCACTGGAGCTACAAACACTACGAAGGGTGAGCTTTCTGTCGCGCCATAAAAAAATCGGTCGAGAAAAAATCAGTTGTCGGTCCCTTAGGGTGATATTCTTTGAGCATCCAGGATCTCCCCCACCTTGTTAGGAGACAATGCTGGTAGCGAAAACACTGTCGCGGCGCCGAAGAAACATTGCTTTTTTGTTTTGTGTCACTGACGATTATGATACTGCCTAATGTGAATTCTGAGCGCAGCTTTGTGTTGGAGAAAGGCTAACCGTGTTTGAAGTCTTGGCTTTCTGCAAGGTATCGACTACGCCATAAATCATAATTTTTGTGGAGTAGGACAGCACCCACTATGCCATTATTCCTCTTTCTGCTGATAAGTAAGGTACCCGCTACACATCTGTAAGATATTATGTGCACTTTGTTGATACCGCATGTGACTGATGGTGATGAAAAATTATGGCTGAGCACTTTGCAGTGGGTGGGAAGCATTAAACCACACACTCATGCAATTAGCATTGTGGGATGACTGGTTGTTGTTTTGCTCTTCTGCCGCGATATATTACATAGGTTAACGTGATTCCTTGCCCGACATGACGCCTGTATAGGGTCTTTTTGCAAATGAGTTTCGAGCACCAGCGTGGCTTTGTGGTAGAATACTCCACGGCCACACAGAGGGCCGAGGTTCAAATCTCATTCGACCCAGGGTATTTTTTTTTTCTCGTTTTATTTTTTTCACGTCTATCGGTTACCTTTTCGTGTCACCAACGGCGACGGCCACAGCGACGCCGCTCAACGCATGAAGGGGCGCCTAAGAGCTGCACTCTAAAAAAATTGGCGAAGCTTGCACTAAGCCATGCTAGGCTTGAAACAATGAAACTGGACAATTCTGAAGACTAATCTGGTTGCTTCTAGGTTGTTTCCAGGTCTTATACCCCTGTCACACGGGCACCCGCGAGCTTCGTTTAACTCCCTCGTCGTTATGTCAACGGAGATGCAGTCCATGTCACACGGCCTCCCTTACGCCAAGGAAGATAAACGGAGCGTTTCGCAAACGAAGTTCGGCTTTCTCCGTTAACGGCGGAACGAAGTACTCTCGTTCCCAGTAGTCTGTAGGCCAGAAAAAACGTCGAGCACTAAACTGCCGCAGTCAAAACAATAATACATTTTGGGAATATCAAACGTGCTTTTGTTGCTGTACCCATTCATAACGTACTTTTTTTTAGCATATATACGCACGCCAAAGTGCAGCTACTCTCCACACCAATGCCCTTGTCTTTCACCGTGCCTGGCACACCGCCATTTAAATATATTTCGTCCGTGCGTGTGGTTGTTGTTGCAGTGTTTGTGTTCGCCCGTGTCGGCATGACAGAAATGAGTGCAACGCTATCGCGTTGAGCGTCATGCTGTTCGCAACGAGACGGTGTCTTATAGCGCGCACATTGGCTCTATCCATGGAGCTGATCGACGCCATTACCAATGCAATATCGAACCACTTCGTCACGTCTTCCACTTGGTCACTCATGACTGAAGACACAGAACAATATGTGAGCTCACGAGGCAATGAAACAAAAGAACTTCTGTATGCGGGCTACAAAACCAACAAAACTACCAGTCGTCGAGCGCGGCACATCCAGTAAAGAAGCACATTAGGCACAAGGTGGCCAGCGTGGCTGTCAGCATCGCTACACTTAGCGAATGCGTTTTCATTTGAAACAATTTTTTATGCTTTTTATGCTTTTTTTCGCTTCAGACCTACTTAATAATGTTTTGTTGTAAAAACCGCTTAACGAAGATTCTCAAAAGACCAACTAGAGATGCAATTATAGGATACTTCTGCGAAAATCAAACAGCGCCGACTGAGCCCCTCGTGGCAACGGTTACAACCTTGTCATTGCCGTGTGACACTGCCACAACTCCGTCGCCGTCGAACTTCCTAACAGAGTTTTACATACACGGAGTTTAACGAAGTTCGCGGGTGCCCGTGTGACAGGGGTATTAGCTAGGTGGTGCAGGTTCTCGGTTGCTTCTACGTTGTTGCTAGGCTTTAGCTAGGTGATGCTAGGTTGTTTCTATGTTGATTCTCAGTGCAGAGAGGTTCGAGTTAAACCACAGACAGTCACAGACACGACATAGTTGTCCAAACTCTAGAGGCAGAAACTCGCGCTGAAACCACGCATTAGTATCTCTCATAGACCTACGAGCACGTCGTCATTGGCATCGGCCTTCGATCACTTCGGGGTCTTCTTGCAGCCACCGTTGCCTTTCTCATTCCCTAGTATTCTCTTGTTGTATGTACTCGAGATCATTGACTCGCCTTCGTCACTTCGCAGCCATTTGCTGAGCTAATTCTGTTGCCTTCTTCATTTTGAGTGGACCAGTGGTCTGTAGTGGGATTTACACAATTTCTGTGGCACATACCCGTTTATGATGGTGACAGTTTGCTGGTAGGCCGCACAGTGGCACATACCCATTAAGATGATGACAGATTTCTCCGATTGACTCGCAAGGAACGATTTGTTAACCAGCTTCACTGCTAAAAGCCCCCTGAACACAACATCCTTCCGGCTCAGTTAGCTTAACCTTTACTGTTAGCAATTCGATATGAGAGACTCTGCGCATATAAATACAGCCATATGAGAGCTTGGTGGTAGATTGCAGGATCATCGAATAGGCTGCACCAGGTGGACCCACGTTGTGCCAGTTAAATTTGGCACGAATTTTAAATTCGCGCTGAAGGTATACACAACGCTTTCGGAGCCTGTAAAATGCAAACCGAAGGCTTGACATTGTTACGGGGAGGATTTATTCGGTTGAAACTGATTGAGCTGACGCTGCACAGAGCACACAGGATTGCAGGCCAACAGGGCAGCACCAGACTCAAGCCCACAACAACAGTGTTGTCGTCTTCCTCCATGAGTAGGTGTCATTTCAGCACACGTGCTGGAGTGACATTTCCCGTACCCGTGACAGTATGCATGACAGTTATACCGTATTAATAAGGAAAGAAAAAGTGAGGAAATGTTGCAGACGAACTTTAGATGATTAGCTTGTTTTCTTGGAGACGACGGGTAAGAGCGAGACGTTAAAAAGTACGATTTTACAGCGAAAGCTGTTTGAGATCACAACAAGGGTGCCGTAGTTGTCCGCCACCGCCGCCGCAGGTGTCTGTTACCGCTATCGCACGATATAAGAAAAATGTCCAGGATGGAATGGGGGTTCGAACCTGGGTCGGCTCCGTGCCAGCCCAGTGTTCTACCACTGAGCCAAGCCTGTGCTCGAAACTCCTGTGCACAAAAAACCCTCAACATTTCCTCCATATACTAAAAAATAATAGAGTACCACAAATCCAGGGCTTCTGTAGGTGCGCATGTATGCCCTATGGGCGCTCGCGCTGGTAAACCGGCTATCCTGGCACACTTGTCATGTATGGTATAATGTAGCAAGGGGATGCGAAAGGGAACTGAGCGTAAGGAGGAGAGATTTCATGGTGATGAGGTGGGAAACGAGGAAGACGGGGAGTAAAGCTCCGAGAAAGAGGGAGAAAGAGAGAAATAGAAAGAAATGCAGAAAGAGAAACAAAGAGAGAATCAAAGAAAGAGCGAAAGACATAGAGTGAGAGAAGAAAGAAAGAGATGAAAAAGGAAGGAAGAGAAGGAAAATAAAGAGGCATAAACAACGAAACAAGGACACAGCAAAACGGAGAGAACAGAAAGCAGAGATATAGAGGAAGAAAAAAACAAATTTGCAAAACCTAGCAAAAGCCTGGACTACACAGGTGCCCATCAGCTCCGCTGTCTCTTTAGCATTGTGCCTAAAGTGCAACCTATAGTAATTTTTTTGCAGAATTCATTCCCAAAGCAAGAAATAAGTGTTCTAAGCCCCAGAAGTTCAACCAGCTGGTCTGGGACGTTTCATGTGCTATGACCCTTTTAGAATTCCCGCGAGGCACTAGCCTGAAGGAAAGTCTCGTGGTAATGCATTTCGCGTTTGTAGTTATTTATGCCTGACGACATGTTACGCTGTACCTATAGGCCAACGTTTGCAGGTTGAATGTTTTTTCTGACTATGTTTTAGCAGCTACTTTTTTTAGTTTCTGCTTGTCATTTGCACATGAGTAGGGTTAATTTTTTTAAATACTGTTAATTCAACATAGGTAGATTATTTTATAACTTTTAAGGTAGCTTTATGAACAGCAGCCAATTAGGCGACCTTTTCAGCAGTCACACACAGTGTTTGTTCCGGGACAAGTTTGTTTTTTCATTGGGCCTGACCATTCAGCCAATCGGGCTGTTAGTTCCTTGAGTGAGCAAAGATAACATGCCAGACGCTTCAGCTGCTAAATCATTGTGGATTTACGCTCAGTACCTTTTGGAAGAGTAGCAAGCATTTCTAAACAATTGATTTCCGTGAAAACATTCTTTCAAAATTCTGGATCGAGAAATGTTCAGATTTATTTTAAAGACAATTTGTGTTTAGGATAAGGTAACTAATCTGTGGGAATTTTTAGGCACTTGGACGGTTGGGCAAGGTTGTTGAAGGTGGACTCTGATGGCGACATCAATGTGAAGTGTCCAGGTGGACTCACGTGGTACTTCAATCCTGATTGTGTGGAGCCTGTGTTGGATGAAGATTCAGAGTGTAAGCATGCGTGTGCTCTCTGCGATTATATTTTCATGAGTGTGAAGGACATGTGTTATCTGCTTCGTAGCAATAACTGTACTAGAGGAGTGAAAGAAGTACATCCGAATTGTATCAGTAATATAGAACTGATGGTGTGAAGTACTCATCGAGCATGCATAAATCTATGGAAGGCCGACAAGTAATGCTTAACTGACATAGGGCAGTACTAATGGCAGTAAAGATGGCAAAAACATATGGACTCATGTAATTATTTGGTTACATAAGAATACAGAAATATTGCTGGTTTAACTTTTGCCGGCCTGTACACATGCTTCACAGCGAACAATTAGAACCAGATAAAATAGTGTGACGATCACAGGTTTCATATTTAATCACTACTGGTATAGTTGTCAGCTGAAGAAGAAAAATTATGCGCGCCCTAGTGCACAATCACAGATTTGCAAAACAAAACAAATAAACCATGGCAAAAGGCCCGAGTAAAAAGAACTTCATTTAACTTCTAAATATTGACATTCAAGGCATCACAAACATGACGTCTGGAAGAATCAGTTTTCTCAAAATGGTAATACTTCAGTAATGCTACCATGTTTACAGGCTCCTTAATTAGACTATCTTTATCCAGACAGATAAGTCACAGCTTTTATATTTTTTTATTGAAATTTAGTTCCCAATGTGTGAATAAATTAATTGTAATGGTATTATTACCGTGTAGAAAAAAGCCCACATTTAATTCAGCTGCTTTAAAAGTATTTAAAACTACTTTAAATATGAGTAATTTTGAATTGTCATCTGATTTACAAATCATTTTTATGAATTACTATAGCATATGTAATACTACAAATAGATAGCAAATTCCAGAAGCAAAGTTAAAGCGCGTTTTGCTGCAATGCAGAACAGTTCTCATATAAAATCAAGAAGTGATATCGAGCTGTACGACATCTTGATTTTAGCAGTAAAAATGACAAACACGTGAGAGGCGACATGGCAAGTGCTCCTGTCATTGTCGTCTCTCATCTGTTTCTTTTTGAGCGCTCAAATGAAGATGTCATCAAGTATTCACCATCTTGCCTAGCAACAAGTTCTTATTAATAATAGTATCATTCTTGGGGTTTAACGTCCTAAAACCATGATATGATTATCAGAGACACCGTAGTGGAGGGCTCTGGAAATTTCGACCACCCGGGGTTCTTTAACGTGCACCTGAATCTAAGTGCAAGCATTTCTGCCTGCATTGAAAATGCGGCCGCCGTGGCCGGGATTCGATCCCACAATCTTCAGGTTAGCAGTAGAGAACAAGTTCTTACTAATGATATTGAGCTGCCATTGATTATTGCATAATAATGAACTTCTGTAAAGGTGCACTTAAAAACAGTATGTGCCAGTGCACCTGAAAGTATTCACATTTTGACATTGTATGGCCGGGTAACGCTGCTTAACTTGAAGTGTCCAGCCAAAAATTTCCAATTACCGAACTCCGCTTACCTTATGTAATTACCGTGAAATCCCAAGCATACCTCAAGGGTACTTCGACAAGATTTGGAGGGGGGGCTTGGTTGGTCATGGATCAAAATTCAAGATGGCGACGGAAGAGTCACTACGAACAATAAATGCACACCCGTGCTTCTGATGATATGCTTTATTGAATGCGCATGCATTCATTGTTTTCATTCGCCCTTGTCAGGAGAATAAATACAGTGCATGAAACAGTGAAAATGGTGGTAAGGGGTGAAGAGGCCTCATGTTTCACATCTCCCGAACAAGGCAGGGGGGCGCTTGATTGAGTAGGGGTGCTTGCTCACAATTTCATGATATTGTTTCATCTTAAATTCCTGTTGATACTCAATATCATGTTCCTTTGCAGAAAAGTACAGAATCTGCATGTGGCTCTTGAAATTTCTGAAAAACTCCAGGGTAAATTTATTGCTATCATTGTATATTCCTTCTTGACTTTGTTAAATGAAGCCAGCTGCATAATATATCTGAGACATAACCCTGTGCAATCCACAGGGCAGACTGTTGAATAAAAAATATTTCGTAGAATTTTATTCCAACAAGATATGTAACACTGCGTAATGAAATGCACAAGGACGTGCCTTTTGCCATGACCGTACCCGTACACAGTGAAGTGGAGCAATGCAAGTTACCTGCCATAAATAGCATCATTCAAGAGAGCATACACTAAGAGGACTGCATCAGGGTGTCATGAACACCAGAAGTCTCGTTGAAGTGTGTGTCATGTTTATGATATGTATACGAATTTTAACTAAGCGTCAAATGTGTTGTTTTTATAAAGCTTCGGAAAACGCTCACATGACCACGTGAATTTATGCATCTTCATGCCAAGCTGAAGCTTTTTGTGCATTGGTTCAACTGCTACTATACAAAATATCATGTGTCATTTTATTTATTGTACCCGTGGCTGGATAATGTAACCTGTCTATAATTGGAAATAAGAGTGTTGCTATTAGTACCACCAAGGACTTATTCGTTGTGCGTTTTCATGGTAGCATACAAAAAATAGTTGGAAACGCTTTCAGTACGACTCACGTAGTACAGACAGGTTGAACCTAGTCAAGCATATCTCTTTGTTAAATAGCTTATCCCCTACTGATTGGTCATAGTAAAATTGACGTCCTGTGCTATGATTTAGCTGAAGTTTTCCACTTCATGTCATAAGTATACACTAGACTCTCATTAAACGGAACCTGAAGGGACGGCGGAAATATGTTCCGTTTAACAGTAGTTCCGTTTACTGAGAGAAGAACAGGGGTGTACAATTCAGGTACGAAACCAATCATATGAGATGCAGTTGTTCCATTTAAGCAGCAGTTCTGCTTAACTGATGTCTGTTTACTGAGAGTCTACTGTACAAGAATAAACAAGGGATGGAGCAAGGCATCAATTAAGTTCTTCCTGATATGCAAAAAAATTGCCGTCCACCTCTTTTGTAGCCTGAAGCTGTAGAGGATATCCATGCAGATTTTTCCGAAATAAAGCTTCTTCGTTGACAAAATAGTCGTCCTTACCCGATACAGCTTTTGGTGGGCTAAAGATGTTTCTTTCTTTTCAGGAACAATTCTCCACCTTGCGTAGTGGTGCAGATCTGATTTGTCATCAATTATTCCCCCTTAATAATAGTCAATTTCGGTGCAAAACTACTTCCTGATTTCTCTTATTCTCTCAGGCGATGACATCGATTTTCATGAGGTTATTCCTGTTGGACTTGATGGCATCATTCGGGATTTGCTTGAAGTCGAGCCCAATGAGGTAAGTTTCCTTAGGATGTTGGAATTTCGACTCCGAGCTCTTATCAGAGCATTTTAGTGCTCAGATTAGGCGGGACAAAAAGCTTACTCATACTTTATTCACTCTTTAAGTCATCGAAAAACCCAAAGCATTACTTAAATGCAGCTAAGATGCGAAATTGTCTCGTACAGGGCAAAGGAATTACGTAGCAACTACACCCAAGATGAAGATGATGCCGCTGCATGGTGCTTGTCATGTGGGCAATCAGTCCCTAGTCAAAATGATGGCCATGACAGGCATGGAACTAAATCATGGAGACAAGGACGGTGACACACCACTACATTATGCAGTCTACGGGTAAGCTCCTACTTTTCTTTTGTCTCTAGAAATGTGTGCATGAGGACCCGGGGGTACACATGCACAAAGTGGAAAAAATCATGCTTAGAGTATACTGTTAAAAACAACAAAATAATATCCCCTATTATTTCCTGGGCTTCACTGTTTGTTGGATTCATTTGGATGTGTACTGTAACATTGGTATACTTAAAAGTATGATAAGGGTGAGGGCGCTGCTGTGGTGGCTAGAAGGTCTTTGTAGCTTTCATCTGTTGCTTCATGTCCGATATTACAGTCGAACCCACTTATAACAATACTCAAGTGCCACAAAAATTTTATTGTTATAAACAATAATTGCCATGAACGGGTTGCACGAAAAAAAGCACAATAGGGGTCAGCAGACTGTTGTGAGAAAACTAGAATATCGGATGGGATACACCAACAGACATCAATGATATGGATGACAAAACTGCCAATTTTTCGGACATGCCTGAAAATTTGGACACTTTCATGGTACCGCCACAAGCCCTATCAGTGTATGAGAAAGCCTGAAGTTTTGGACGCTGAAACTCTTTGAATTCTAAACTTCTTACTCAAATTGCGTGTCCGAAACTGCATTAACAAAAGCCACTGCCGCTGCCGCCCAGTAATGGTTTTCAAAAGTCAGCTTTTGTGCAATGCTTGATCACTATGCGGTGAAGCACACTGTGAATCCAAGGGGGCGCACATGCCTGATAATACCAAGAAGACGACAAAACAGGTCGCATTGTATGAGCGCGCAGTAGATGTTGGAGTTGTGGGCGGGGATTCGGCAGCTTGAATTCCTTGTTTTCTGCTTTCTTTTCAAGGATTACCTTTCGCCCAGCAGCTACAATTCATTGTTATAACTGATAATGCAGCATGCGGGCATTGTTGTAAGCGGGTTTTGACGGTGCAGCAGCTTCTCATTGTTATAAGCAATATATTGTTAAAACTGGTATCGTTATAGGTGGGTTCGACTGTATTATTATTATAGCAACAGCAGAGGCTGAAATTTAATGACATGCGATGTTAATATGGTAACACCGTGTGCCACCAGGTGTTGGCCCACTCAGTGCTATATGATTTAACTCATCTGTTTAAATGACGTTTGTTATGTCTCTTTATGCGGTGGCCCTATCGCTTCATTCAAATGAATGTTTGACTAAACACTGCCTGACGTTGAATGTTGATGACTTCGTTATACCAGTTATTAAATGCGAAGCATTTCTTTGCGTACTGCAAGCACTTTGAGCATTTCTATCTATCTATCTATCTATCTATCTATCTATCTAGCCGCCTACGACTGGGTGCTCTCGGGATCACCTCCTTAACTTGAGGTCGACCAAAGTTTGTGTGGGAGGGTAAAAGGATTTGACGAATTTGTCTGGCTGGTTGTGACTTGAATAATGTGAAAATCCCATCGCGTACATCGTCAAACTCATTTCTCCAGACACGTGTGGCTCGTACCCATAAATCACGGGCCACAGTGTGCGAGTATGAGCCACAGGTGTTCGACAATTTAAATCTACCCGGGAACGGCGAGGCCATACATTGCTCGTTTAAATGCGAGAGCGCTAAGAAAAACTGACATCGGCGGCGTTGACCCGATGAATGCAAAGATTAGAAACCAGTGCCCAGCGGGAATCGAACCCAAGCATTCTGCGTGGCAATCAAGTATTCTACCACAGAGCCACGTCAGGTCTCGAAGCTGCTTTGGAAAAAGACCCTATGCAGGCGTAATCTAATTGCGGTGCTGGCTATCTGATTTTAAAAAAACATTACATACGTACTCCTATGATGAATGAGTCATGTCGGGTTAACGTCAGTTGTATACTTAACTCTTTGGTTACCGTGGGAAAATGGGCAACTTTTCGTAGGTTTTTGTTGGTTATTTTTTGTAATAAGTAATAAAATGGCTATACTGTAATGCAATACATCAAGAGAAAGCTAAATAAATGTACTTTTGACGTGTGAAGTTTAAAAAAACTGAACTTGGAAACTAATATGCAGAAAAAAATCGTTAAAGGTAACATTTCTTGCAAATTTGAAAGAACATTTGCAATTGTATGTTTACTACATAAAAGAAGTAAATCTGGAAAATATTCTGAAATATACAAATTGTTTAGATAGGAGACATCTACTTAACAGAAAAGCTTCACTGACCTAGCTCAACAACTGCACGAGTTACACTTGTTTACTTGTTGCCCAGTGGAAAGCGTCTTGTTCAGCCAGGTTGCACAGTTTTTTCTTTTTATTGCACAAATTTCTCACACACAGAAGCACATTAAATATTAGTAAAAAAGGGAAAGAAATGGGCTATTGAACCATGTATATATGGACATATTGCGCTCTATGGTTGCTCGAGAAAAAAATCTTAACTGGGAAAGTACAGTGTCGCAGACGGCGCCAGAACATCATTATGTATGACTTCACTACACAAAAAAATATGTGGAATTGTGTAATTAAAAAAAAAACTACTTCATCATCTGAATCACTGCTGTTAGAAGCAGCCAAATGATCGCTTCCAGATGCAACAGAATCGCCAGAAAGGCGTCGTTCGCGCGAGAGACCGGCAACAAAAGCGTCTGCCATCTTCGTAAACAGACGGAGTGAACCGCACAATTGGAACCGCCGCTTAAATCTCCGCCGCACGGGAAAAATACAAACTACGCAAAAAAAGAAAGATTGGTGCCTAGAGAATACGACATATGGCGCTGGAGGAGCGCTCATATTTTAAAAAATAGCTTGTGGCGCGTATGGGTCACCGGTGACCCATGTCCTATGGACACGGTAACGAAAGAGTTAAGTGCCATCCACTGTAGTTTGTTTACGTAGCACTATCCAGGGCTACCATTCTCGCAAGCACAAGCGCTACATATCAGCTTATGCCGCTTCTGGTGTTGTGATACCCATGTTTCTGTTGGCATCGTTACACAACTGTAAATAACTGGTTATATGAAACATATGCGACTGTTCAGCATATGCGTGTGCATACATTTCTACATATCTTTAGCGTCATTTCGTAACGTTTCGCTCAATAAAAAAAATTAAAACCCAGTCACCTTACCACCGCATGCTTCACATAGCATCGATTCCTATGGTACTTGCGATCTGCCTAATTTTTTGCTTTAACTTTCTTTGCAGCTAGGTCTCAATGTACCGAGCTGTAGCTTTAATATTGTTTTTCAAACATTCTTTCTTTTCAGTAACAGACCAGAAATATTAGAGGTACTAATTAACTTCGGTGCCAATGTCAATGTCCGCAACAGGCGAAAGTACACTTCCTATTCATGTTGCTGTCATCAAGCAGCTTGCAAGATGCGTTAGTGTCCTGACCAACTGCACTGCTTGCCTCGACGTAAACACTCAGGTAAGAAAGGGTTTAAGGACGAATAGACCTTATGCGAAATCAGCAGCGCCATCTAGTAGGCGCCGTAGCAATCGTCGGTGCCATCTTGGTTATGTCAGGCGGAGCAGACGATACCGTGCACGGACGCACGGAGCACATGTTTTTGCGTACTCCGTCGCGAATGGGGCAGCGGAACATGTGTCATTCTTATGCTGCAACACTGCCGTGTTCCCTTTTGCAATCATCTTGGAGTAGCCGATAGTGAAGGAATGAAGGTACGTCTATTTGATTTTTGTGACAAATCTTTCGTTGACGTTCGGATCGAATCGGAGAAGCATTTGGCTTATGCAAAAGCGATTCAGTGATATCAACCACCTAGCGCTTATCAATGGATGCGAAATTCTCTTTTATATATAATAAATATGTGGGCACTACCAAAAAACGCGGTAGTGCACACGTGTGCGCTTTCTTACACAACAAGAGCGCGAAATGGGACGATGGCGTCGCATTCTTCTTTTTTTTTGTTCCTTTAACCCTTTGATGGTTTTTCGCCGTACATGTACGGCAGCACCTAACAGTGCCCAAATGGTTTTCACCGTACATGTATGGCACGGCCTTTATCTTTAAAACGCGCTTTCTTCGATCATTTCTCTCTCTTGTTGTGTGCTGCCACACTTCAGGAACACGTGGAATTTTTTTCCTGCGCCGATGTTTCTCTGTTGTTATTTTGTTTTGCTTCGCAAAGCGGCGATCCGGCAACCACTTGCGCACCCAAGTGCGTTCGTGGTTCGGCTGGTTTAAAACGCACGCCTCTTTCCATAATTTTTCTTGCTTGACATGTGCTGCCATGCTTCGGGAAACTGTGAAATTTATTTCATGCGCCGATCTGTCTCCGTTGTTGCTTTATTATGCTTCGCAACGTGGCGCGCCGGTAGTCGCTTGCGCCTTCGATCGCACCCGCGGCGCGGCTGGTTTAAAACGCGCGCCTTTTTCGATCACTTCTCTTGCTTGACATGTGCTGCCACACTTCGGAACACGTGGAATTTTTTTCACGCGCCGATGTCTCTCTGTTGTTTTTTTTGCTTTCCAAAGGGCCGCGGCGGCTTTCACTTGCACACCTGAACGTGCGCTTGCCGTGCGGCTGGTTTCGGTTTCGTCCTTCGGTTGGTTATCGCTTCTCGCGCCCGCAAAGCTGATGGCTGTCTTATTTTTAATCTCTCAAAGGGTGACCGCTTGTGACTCTCTCGTTTATTGCTCCTCGAGGCGCGATTACATCTGTTTCGGGAGGAGCTAAATTACACAAACCTTGCCGCCGTGGTTGAGTTTCCTGTTTAGGGAACTCGGAAAAACTAACTCCGTCTCGTTGGCGATAAGACAAAGGATCATTATAGCTTTTTCCCCCTCGTTTTGCTTTCCGGACGGGCGCACAACCGCACAGTTTTCTTATGTGAGCTCACTCACGCAGTTCGCCTACGCTGCGGAAGCTCGCGCCGGTTGCTATGTTGCAAGGGAGTCGAGCGGCGATTCTTCCGATGTGGACTATTCCCCAAGTGCCGGATCTCATTCATTGGGTGTCAGTTCATCAGGCGAGGATTTACTTACGAGTTTAGACTCGGATAATGATGAAGGAGCGATATCTTGAAAGCGCGCGCGGTGAGACGATCCAGATCGGATCAAAGGTGACAATTCCCCAGTGTTTAGTTTTAGAGGAAAAACGTTTTTTTACCGGAAAAGTACTCTGGTGCGCTTATTTTTGTATGTCTGTGAGTTGTGTTTATTATAATGCACAATTTTTATTTATAAGACATCGTAAAAGTGTTTTTGTTTCGGATTTCGCTTGATGTTACTATGAATAAACCATGTGTATGTAACAACACAAAATCATTTTTTTTGTCACTTTACGGTCACGAAAAAAAAATTTTAGACAATTTTTTTCTGAAATAGAATGGTTTGAATAATTTATTTCAACAATAAAAAATTACACATTTTTGGCACGCATTTCGCGAAAAAATTCGACCCTGAAAGGGTTAATCCCGTGCAATACAACTTATTGCCAGGATTTGTAACCCCATGCAAGCTCTATTTAGTTGCCTTTTAATGTGGAACACACGACGCCTCCCCACAAAGCTCTCAATGAATAAATTTGATGTCGTTTAATGGCTTTAACGAGGAAGAAAAAAAATCTGACCAAATACTAGAGTGTATGATGTCACGCCTATTGACAGCACTCCTGCGCGTTTGAAATGAGTAAAATTACTAGCACTGCGATGTTGCTTCAGAACAGCTTGTGTAGAGGCTTCGTATGTACGTGTCGTTCTTGTCCGCCGTACGTCGTTGTGAACTTAGCAGCACCGCCTATGTCATTTATGATGTTGCTTCGCCGCTCTTGCATTACGTCAACGATAACTCGCAACACGTCAGTAAAATTACGTTCTCACTCGTCGACTGAATGGATTGTGCGTTACTGCTGCAGCGCAGAGCGCCGACCACGGCGAGTGCCATCGAGCGCTATGCGCTCGTTCGTCAGTCCACTTCATTGGGATAAGGAAACGTAGAAATGGAAGGATCAGTGTTCAATATCCATACGAGTGAATGACGACGTTTCACATAATCCCAATGTTTACATTTGATTTCTTTATTGTGTTCTGAACGTGTTTAGACAGAACGACTGCGACGCGACACTTCACTTGACAGACACTACAACTTGCGGCAGCCAATATTCACGCCGCGCAGTGTCGAAGCGCTATAATGCTCACATGCTATCAGAGTCGAATGAAACGTTACAGGTCGGCACTTGTCTCTTCACTTTTTCTTAATAACGTAAGCGAACAGTGGCAAGCATTCGCATTGGCACAGTGCTCGACATACAGTTATTGACAGGCGCGCGTATGCGCAGTGCTGTCAAACTGGATGTGCGCGCACGGCGCTGTTCGCGTTTCATTTGACACCGATAGTACCTCAAATCACAGGTGTTTGTAGCTACGGGCGACGGTGAGGTGTACGCCTCAAAAGCAAAGTTGTACGACTTCGTCAGCTGGCTTGACGACACCGATGTGCATAGGCTGGCGGAAGCATATTCACTGACGTGCGGCAGAACTTCCAAATCGCTTTTCCATATTACGTGGCCGGCAGTTGGAAAGCGTAGCCGTTGCGCAATTTTTCGTAGCACTACGATCACAAGCGGCTAAATTAGAGCACAGAAACACGAAGGTCAACGTGAAGACACTGCAATGCACTGCAACAACACATGCAATCCTATGAGAACGCCGCAACTTCTTGACACAACCAAGATGGCACCCGGCTCACTGTTGCCAGACGTCCGAGTAATTTCGCATAAGGTCTATTGAAAGGAATAAATATTTTTTTGCACTCTTCGTACTATTACGAGCTTTATTGCAGTTGGTGGCCAGTTAATAGTCGCTTTTGTATTATTCAATAACTGTGGGTAGCGCCTCAGGTTATATGCCATGCCACATTATCCGTATTTCATTTTGCAGTAATGTTATATGTATAGACCAGAGCACGCCTATCTCGCACCCAGGCGGCTAGGCTCTCCGCGGCATACTCGCACCCAGACGCCGTGTTTGTTTTGAACTGCCAAGGCGTGTATCTGTTATATGACACGTGGCGTGTCTGGGACCTTAAAATACGAGAAAGCGCCTATTCACGCCGCTCCCGCTTACAAGAAGTCTTCTGGGCACCACTGCGCCGTCTTTGGATGCGAAAACAATCAGCGCAAGAGGAAGATATCACTCAGCACTGTCTGTGAAGATGACAACACAACATGGGAATCGTGCCGGTGCAGTGTTTTCAGATTGCACAGATTTCCACCCGCAACGAAAAATGCCTAGCTGCGCCGCCAGTGGATAATTGCAATCAACAGGAAAAACTAAAAGCCCAGTAAAAGTGTACGAGTAAGTACACTTACCGTGTGTATTCAAGCGTGACGCCAGTTATTTCGCTTTGCAGCAGTAATTTGCATGCAGCATGCCTGTAGTATGCGGCACCAAATCATTGCCGTACTCTTTCGCAGGCCGCATGCCAATAATAGCAGATATTACGACTCACGCGTGCACGCAAACTGCACACGTTTAGTACAAATATAACGGCGTACTATCGCGATGCAATGAAACGTGAACAGTGGGAAGCGTGGCTCTCGACTCACTCGAACTGCGACATGCCTTAACTGTCGCTAGGCCAATCTGTGATTTCAGCCGGCGTCACCGTAGTACTATAAAATCTTGCTCTGACTGACACTTTCGCACCGCGTGTGTGTTCTGAGTGCCAGGAATAACTGGCAAATGATAAACGTATGCGGTGCATGAGCGCAAGCCAGAGCAGGATTCTAGCGCTACGGTGACGCCGGCTGAAAGCACAAGTTTTGCCTAGCGATAGTCAAGGCATGTCACAGTTCGACTGAGTGCCGTATTTAGACGATTTTAGGTCGACCCATTTTGTCTTAATTTGAAATCCGAAGTTGGGGGGGGTCGACCTAGAATCGAAAAACTAGTTTCGGTTGTAAAGTCTTTCTGAAAATGATCCCCGCGTATTGCCGCGAAGCTAGCTTTCCTGCACAGCTTTCAAGCACTGCCGTGAAGCCACCTTTGCAGACCAGAATTTGACCTTGTTTCCTTCGGAGACATTGTAAATAAATTTTTTTATGAAATGTGCTCGAGCTCTTTTTTATTATTTTGCCGTGCGATATTAGGGGGGGTAGACCTACATTCGAGTCGACTTACAATCGTGTAAGTACGGTACAAAGCCACGCTTTCCGCTGTTCACGTTTCTTTCCATCGCGATAGTACGTACCTGATAAAGTTGCTTCCGCAGTCTGCAATGCACGTGCTGTAGACATTCCGGACTGTCGAGGAAGGTCTTCCCGACGTTTCACAAGAAGATAGTATACATTTGCAGGAGAAGAAAAGCACCAAACATGCTTACAGCAGGACTCGGGTTGCAAATTTTCTCGTTTGAATTGCGGAGCGTCTGCTAGCCTGGCAGTTCACAGTGTTGCTTTGCCGCGCTTGCGACAGATGGCGTGACGTGCTGCCTAAATATGGCGGCACACACTGAACTCGCTGTGTTCTGGTGTATATGCATGAGAACACAGAACAAGAACAGAGATGCACACAGAGCGCCAACTTCCAACAGGTGTTTTTATTTCCAAGAAAGAGGGCACCTTCATAAACACATTTTGTCACAGGCACATGTATACTGACAAAGCTAACAGAGGGCAACATGATATAAAAACCCAAAGCTATTGCATTTGACGCATGCGCAGAAATTTCACTTGTTTCTTTGACAATGGCAAGGGTAATTAATATGCTGACGTATGCATCATACAACTCTTCAATGTGTGCACTTAGGACACAGCGAGCACATGCTGTAGTTAAATTACGTAGAGCGAAAGATAACTCGTGAGCTGTCCGTTGCGGCACCTTTCATTACTTGCTGTGTTGAGACGTAAAACCCATATAATACGCTTAAGTTGCGGGGCTACAGGAAACGCAAGAAAACTTGCATCGCAACCTCATTGAAAATCCTGTCAGTGTTCAAACATCTGCGCAGACTTCGCGCAACGCATTCTTATGCAAAATTGCCCTAAAGTGGCTATAAGTATTAGCGCTATCCTGATAACGCGTTCTTGTGGGACGAAAGTATTTACAGGGAAATGGCAATGTGCAGCAGACATATGTGCGCAATTTATTGAAGCAGTTATAATAAAAAAATGTTATGCAATCCAGTTAACAAAACATTCGTCGTAAGCAGCAGCGACCTATTCTTGCGTCCACTGAAAGACAAAGGCTTCCGCCAGCGGTGTCCAGTTACCTGTCCCGGCGCTAGCTGATTCCGAGTAACATGCCCCCTGATTTCCCAATTTCATCATGCCGCTTCATTCTATACATAATTGTGGTCTTATAAGCTGTTGTCTGAAATTGAAACTGATTCCTAGAATTGCTTGTACAAAGAAAGATATGATTTTATATGTTATAACGTACAACAAGTATAAGTTTCGCGAGTCAATCATGGCAGTATACTTAGTTTCTGCAATGTATAGGCTGTGTTCAGATAAGAACGTCGGTGCATGTCCGCCGACCCCCTTTAATTTCGACGAAAAAAATATATCTTGTTGTCCGAGTCCCCAGGACCACAAAACCACTTTTGGTTTCGCGAGAAAAAATTTCACCTTCTTTAAAAAAATTCACAAGTCTCCACTGAGCCGCCACCGCCTCTTTCGGATTTCGTGAAAATGGGATTTCGATGAGACGCTACAAAAACACTATTGTAGCTGTAAATCCGAAAAATTTTCTCCCAATACTACGGATAGTTTTTGTTGAGAAAAAATTATTACTTTGGAGTTTTGATGTTATTCTGTTCAGAAAAAAATCGCGAAATCGACACAAAGCTCAATAATGCTCACATTTAAGATTTTTTTCCTCCGCAAGTATAAACGTCAGACTTCCCAAAGTTTTTGAAAACATTGTCATATGTTTGGTGAACAATTGTGTTGAACGAAATACCTGAGAATGGCTTCAAACGTTAACCAGAAATGTTCAACTGAGGACATGTCTCTCAAAATGCAATATTTTGAAGATCATTTAAAAAAAACACCATCTTCGATTTTCTTTAAACTCTCCAGAATTAAAGCCAAGCACGTGTTCTAACGTAATCTGTAAAAACATGTTGCATTATTTTTGTGAGGTCGGAACTACGAAGCACGAAAAGCGGCCAAATTGGCGTATAGTGAGTAACCACAACATTGAGCGAGCATGGAGCAATAGTTGCCATTATCGTTATTTTTAGGCCCAGAATGTCATCTGTTGTGCTTGAGGGACAACAGTTTGACAGATAAAACAAAATAGTTGCCTTAAAGTGCAAATTTGTTCATTTGCGTGCGTGCACGCGTCGCAGTTTTGGTCCTGGCGTAAGGACTAACCGCAAGATTTCCAGAAATGTAGTCAATTCGAGCTCTCGGAAGGAACTGTTTACTTACCCATATTGTATACACAAGGAGTCATAGTCACAGGTCATAGTCAGACAAGTTAGACAGTCACAAACGTCACTGAAGCCCTTGTGCGTATCTTGCTCCTGGTGAAGCAACCTTGTGCACACAACCCATTTCGGCGTCAAGTAGGAGAACTTCGTGAGCTCGATCCCTGTGTCAGGGTGAGCCGCTGTAGACGAAATGTTTCCCGAATGGACCTGGTCATCAGCCGTTTTGAAACGTACTCTTTTTGTCTTTTAGAACTAATTGCAATGAAATCTTTCTTGTTTGGGCTTTGTTGGGTGGAGTTGAGCTCATTGTCAGTATAGTATTTCACTGCTGCCTGTATGTTTTCTGGCTTCAGCTTCGATTAGGTGTGGAGGTTCGGATTTGACCGCACCCGGGTGTCTGTATTTTCTGGATTTCCGAATGAGGTGCCGAGTTGCGGATGGAATCACTTCTTGAATTTCTTGATGAGAAAGGTTCACAGGGAGCAATGTCAGGAGGCGGCAGCGTTCATAGTATGATTCGCAGGTATCGAATGTGTGCTTTAGGTTGCGCAGCCACTCGCGACACGTGTTGCAGGTTTCCCCTGAAGGACCAGGTTCCTCTGTAGTGGCGTATGCTATTGTAAGGACAGCAGAAATTGTCCTGGAGATAGCGCCCTCGATCTCCGCTTTCTTACGCTTGGCGTAAGACACTCGGCATTGTGCTTTCACTTTCGCCGGAATTTTCAGAGTTGTCACGTCGGTTGTCTTAACGAGTACGTTTACCTCTTCGACAGCAGTTTTGTTCGGGAACAAAATTTGCGTCAGACTGAGACGCATCTGGAGACTCTACGGCGATCTGTTTCAAGCGGTTGAAACAGCTCTGGCACAAAATGTCGGTTTCTCTGATGGATGAGGCTTTTTCTGGCATGCGCTTTCTTAGTAAGGCGACATTAAAATCTTGGACACATCGAAAGTTCCACTTGTAGGCAATCTTTTTCGTATGCCTCTTTCGGTAGTCAGCGCAAAACGCTCGCTTTGAGCTTCACAACGTGGCCATCAATATCAGGGGGAGTGTAATACGCGCACGCGTACACACGTTCGTTCACCAGCAGAGGACTGCCGGGTTGTCGACGACGAACGGAAGTGAAAGCCGACGTTCTCTTATTACTTCGACCTTTGTTAAGCGAGTTGAGCTGTTTCTTGTTTATGTCATTTTTTAGGGACCTGGTGAGCGCAGTCGTGCTGCAGAAGCGCCGCTTGTGCCGACACGCACCGTCTGCGTTATCACATTACCGATGTGCCATGGGAAGCGATAAATATCCAGCGTTGGATCCTCTCCAGCTACCTCCTTTATGAGGCGTACGCAGGCTCACATGCGCGAAAAATTTTGAAAGCGATTCCTGCGAAGAGTGCGACTCATTATCGCGGCATGCTCAGTGGCTGGAACCCGTGTAGAACTGTTTGTGATTTGCGTAAAAAAATGTAGTAATAATTTCCTCTTCAAAACCAACTGTTCCTGTTTTATTCCTGACAATCCGTCAATCCACAGAAGACATTCGCGACCTAAAAATAGCGATAATGGCAACTATTGCTCCATGCTCGCTCAATGTAGCGGTTACTCACTATACGTCAATTTGGCCACTTTTCGTGCTTCGTAGTTCCGACCTCACAAAAATAATGCAACATGTTTCTACAGATTAGGTTAGAACACGTGCTTGGCTTTAATTCTGGAGAGTTTAAAGAAAATCGAAGATGGTGTTTTTTTTTAATGATCTTCAAAATATTGCATTTTGAGAGACATGTCCTCAGTTGAACATTTCTGGTTAACGTTTGAAGCCACTCTCAGGTATTTCGTTCAACACAATTGTTCAGCAAACATATGGCAATGTTTTCAAAAACTTTGGGAAGTCTGGCCTTTATAATTGCGGAGAAAAAAAATCTTAAATATGAGCATTATTGAGCTTTGTGTCGATTTCGCAATTTTTTTTCTTACCAGAACAACATCAAAACTGCGAAGTAATAATTTTTTCTCAACACAAACTATCCGTAGTATGTGGAGAAAATTTTTCTGACCTACAGCTACAATAGTGTTTTTGTAGCGTCTCATCGAAATCCCATTTTCGCGAAATCCGAAAGAGGCGGTGGCGGCTCAGTGTAGACTTGTGAATTTTTTTAAAGAAGGTGAAATTTTTTCTCGCGAAACCAAAAGTGGTTTTGTGGTCCTGGGGACTCGGACAACAAAATATATTTTTTTCGTCGAAATTAAAGGTGGTCGGCGGACATGCACCGACGTTCTTATCTGAACACACCCTACACAATACACACCTGATAGTTGTGTAAGTTTTAAGCTTTTTCGTCAACATTCGCATTTCGGAGTTACGTTCATCAGTGATGCCCTCACGTTTATCTGTTTTATAGAGCGCCAGATGTCTTATGCGTTTTTATTGTTGATTTTATACATTAAGTAATTTGTGTTAATGCAGGATAAGTACGGAGACACGCCTCTTCATGATGCTGTCCAAAAGCCGCGTCAGGATATTGTTAATCTCCTCTTGACTTTTCCAACCATTGACATTGCCGTGAAAAAATAAAAGTGGCTACAACGCATTGCATCAAGCTGCCTTGAAAGGAAACGAACGGTAAGCTTCTTTTGACTGTCGGGTACTTGCATATCAGATGTGTTATCCTTCTACGATATATTTGAAGATCTTTAGCAAAACGATGACATTTAGCGAAACACGGCAGGCACAAAGTAATACAAAAAAACTTCCCCATCTCCCGCTAAAGGGAACCATATGTGGATGCAAAGCAGCGGGGAGATTAGCTTGAGCGGAAGAAACGTCGCCGCCTCTCGTTTCGCAGCAGCGGCCCGGGCGCTCGTCGCCCGGGTCGCTGTCGTCGGAGTATGCAGCTGTCGCACCACCTGTCGTGCGCGCCGCTCCGTAGAGGATTCTAGAGGAGAGAACGGGGGGGGAACTGTAGGAGAGGGGGAGGGGACGCGGGCGCCACTCCGTAGAGTAGAGGATTCCTAGAGGAGAGAAAGGGGTTGAGCGTAGGAGAGGAGAGAGAGAGAGGGGGGGAGGGGACGCACATGCGCTGTGGTGGTGTAGGACGCGGGAAGGAGGGACGGACTCGTAGTGCAGTTAGCATTGTGTGATTCCTAGCTGTTATTTTATTCTTCTGCCGCACTATAGTATTGCATTGGTTAACACAGTTGCTTGTCCGACATGACGCTTGTATAGGGTCTTTTTGCTAATGAGTTTAAAGCACCAGCGTGGCTCCGTGGTAGAATATTCGACTGCCATGCAGGGGGCCCAGGTTCAAATCCTATTCAATGCTGTAGTATATATTTTTCTGGTTTTATTTTTTCATGTCTATCGGTTATGCCAACTCCAACGCTGACGCCGCTCAACGCAGGAGCGGGCGTCTAAGAGCTGCACTCTGAAACCGCCGTGATCTAAGTCGTCAATTATGCCATGTTGTGACGTCATTGTGACTTCAGAGTTTTTGTAAATTTGAGGCATCATCACACCATGACATGACGTTGTATGCTTACGTGATCACACGTCATCGTCACTTGATGTGTACGTGAGGTGCAGAAAGCTCACGTAAGGTGCAGTAAACTTATCCTCCAATTGAAAGTCCTTTACACTTTTCTAGCACTTTTTTTACGCATATTTCTATGTGACTTAACACTCGTTTGACATGACACTCTTGAATAAAGCGTCACCGGTGTGCTTGGTGCTCACGGAAGACTCGGATGAAAGGTAAATTAAAAAACATGGTTGATCCCCCCCCATCATACGAATCGGCATAACACGAAAGCGACATGTGTCCTTACAGAAATAGTTGAATGTTTACTGTACAATGATATAAAAGAGCTTGCACAATGTCTATTGGTGTTTTAACGTGGATGCAGTGACGTTGACACTTGGTGGTACATCTCCATCCTGACGACTAACGTCCATGATCAATGATTAAACGAACTCTTGTGGTAGCTGTAGTTGTAAATGGTGAGAGCGTGATCAGAGAAAGCATTGTGACAGCTTGAAGAGCGTCGCTGACTGTACGCAGAACTTGGGCTAAGGTCGACATCCTTCAGCGTGTTAACTAGCTGAACACCACGGCAGGACTTGAGGGAAACGCAATGCGTGTCTTGTCTCCCCTGTAGCCCAACCGCGATTTTCTCAGGGCGAGCGTAAGCAAGGAATCGTGGCGTTACAGCCAGGATAGAGTGTACTAGAACCATAATACACTCTAGCCAGGAGAGGCAGGTGCGGGTCACAAAGCTGTTTTACAGCGAAAGCTGGTATGAGATTACAACAAGGGTCGTTTCTGCACCGTAATTGTTCGCCGCCGCCGCCGCCGCCCCCCGCCTCCGGTGTCCGTAACCAATATCGCACGAAATAAAAAAAACTAAATAAATAAAAAAACACGTATGACAGAATGGGAATCGAACCCGGGTCTTCTGCGTGGCAGCCCAGCACTCTACCACTGAGCTACGCCACTGCTTGAAACTGTGGTGCAAACTGACCCTATGCAGGCTTCATGTCAGGTAAGGAATCGCGTTAATGTGTGTTGTAAAGCATTTTGTAACAGTAAAGTAAGACCCAGGCGTCACGCAATGCGAATTGCGTAACGAGTGGGTCGTTCAATGCTCCAACCCATTACAAAAGCCTCAGGTAAAATTCTTCATCATCGTCAGCCACAGCATCAACAAAGTGCACATAATGCGTTACAAGAGTATATATGCTAGCCTTAAGTTGGTGTCTGAGAATAAAGAAAAGGTGGTTGATGTGTTCTTTTATGGCATATATTGAAAACTCTCTGAAAAGAGAGTGTTGTACGTCACTTTGTGGTGACAGTGAAGAATAGAAAATTTATCTAACGTCTTTATTGGGTAGACTTGTCCCCGAAAAAGCAAGTAACGCTCCGAAAACAGCCATTGTGGCCAGCACGGTCAATGGTCGGGTAAATTTGAACTGCGGGACAAATACATCATTTCTTCTGCATGTCGTAGGGGAACCAGCGCGAAAGACAAGGACAGTAAAGGCACACGTATAACCACATTTGACCTTACTTACGTTGGTTGTATGTGTGCCTTTACTGTCCTTGTCTTTCTTGCTGGTTCCCCCTACGATACGTTCAACCAACTAGCTAACAAGTTCACCCTTCTTACATGACTCGTTGTACATTCCAGCATAATCACTCAGGCTCGCGAGCATTCCAGAATTCATATTACTATTTGCTTCACTCTGCACTCTCATTAGGTACATTTTTTAAAGGTACCTATCAGTGATGGCATTTGAGAAAAAAGATACAGGAAGCCGCGTCTTGCGCTCAGCGATAACTCTGTAACATTGGTTAGCCGGTTAAAAACGGTCATGGGAGGAACATGAACTATGCACACGTTTCAGTATTGCAGCTGGCTCCTCTTTGGGGCTAATTTCTCAAAAGAAATGCACCGAGTGAAGCTTTCACTTTGGTTGTTGCTTTTGTTCTGTCCATTCTCAAAGTGTGGTGAAACAGATTCTTTCCAAAAAAGCCTGAGCTTGTGGACTCGAACACACACGATGGCTGCAGTGCCCTGCACCTGGCGGTAGTAAACAACCACTACAGCCTCACGAAAACCTTGCTTACGCAGGTATGACCACGATCAGTATATCTGGGTGTACAATGTGAACTGCAGGAACTGCGTCTTTATTGTTGCACCAGAGATTTGAAGAAATAATTATTACAGCCGCTACGGCTACACCGTTTCAAACATATATAGTAAATGCGATGACGGCAGACAGCAATCAAGGATTTTAGAGATTACTGTATTGGGAGAGTGTTACCGTGAATTGTAGTGCAGAATTGCTATGCTAAATGTGCTGTGTTAGGCAAGTTCTATAACTTTCTGGGCAGTTTTTTTCTTCAGTGGGATATAGTAGCCAATAGCTTTGTTCTGTGTAGGTCGGCACTGTTGAGCAGTTCATTAGCATGCAAAACAAGCAGCGAAAATCCCATGTTCATTAATCTCATGATAAACATGTTGTCCTTCCCTGTTAGTGCACTGCTGGGGACAGGCATGTCGAGACACAGTCGGGTTATTTGTTATTATGATTTGATTTGCATACACAAATAAACAAGGAGACAGGCGAAAGGCAGAGAGTAGGCCGACAACTGCCACCTAGAGGGGCACAACGCCCTGTAGGGAGGAAGGAAGAGATTGAGGAAAGGAAGATAGGAGGAGAGAAAGACGAAAGAAGATGGGAGAGGGAAGAAAAAAAAAATTACAGAGACTCGGACCAAAATAAGTAAAAACGAAAACGCTTATAAACAGGTCGGGCTGGGCTGAAACACGCAGGTTGTAGTCAGTGTAATTGACAGTTCTTGTAATAAAGTGAATTGTATAAAAATAAAATTTTATGAACCTTCTTTTTATTTAGAGCCACTGCACTGTTGACCTGAAGAACAGCAAGCAACAAACGGCACTATTGCTGGCTGTGTACAAAGGCTATTGTGATCTGGTCGAGCTGCTGCTTGAAGCTGGGGCGCAAGTTAACGAGCCGGATGAGGATGGTAATACTCCCATGCACATGAGCCTCATGATGCGGTCAGAATTCAAGATCCACACTCTCGGTTCCTCTACGGCGCCTGTCATAAGCGAGGTAGGTTGTACGGCTTAAGGCTCTTCTCCAGGTTACTTAGATGCGAAAATACCGAAGAGTTAATAAGTCTGTCAAAACTATGATGAATAACCAGTAAATTGTTTTAAAAAAACGATCAAGAGTGCTGCATCTGGGCGAGTTGTAATTGCACTCTGGTAGGGTGCAATTCCAACAGTATAAAAAGGTGCAACATAGCTAAAGTATGTGGTATAAGCATACTTAAAGATAGCATTCGTTTGAACGAAATAATGTAGCTCTATGCTTTCAGTACTGAAGACTGGATGCAAGTGTGGAGGGAAACGGCCTTTCAACCCCAATTGTGACATGAATAATTGAATTGAATTGATTTTATTCAAGTGCACAATGTTACACTTGCGAAAGAGAGGACTAAAGGCATTGGTGCCTGACGAGGTCCTCCCACCTGAAACAGCTACAGTTTGCACACAAGCATTGGCAACAAAAACGGAAGTGACTGGAAACTTACATAAAAAAAGTAAAACTTCACTTACAACTTTGAATACTTATGGAAGATAAAGTAACATTTTGCAGGTAAATATGAAACTGCAAACGTATCATTGTTGTGAACGGAAATCATTAAACACCAATAGCAATTCCTGTATGAAAAAAGAAACTGCAAAGAAGGCACAGAAACGTAGTGGTCACAAATCTCAACAATGACTTTGAGCACCATTGGCTTGCTGCCGCCACTTAAAAACAGAGTTACAGATCGAAGTGTAGTAGTGTAGTGTATTAGTCACTTCCAATTATCTGGATATTTTGCGAGGCAGTTGTACTTACGGACATGTTTAGAATATTTGAGGGTACATTCGGTGATTGCTAAACGCGGTGTTAATGATATTCAGAATATCTTTTCACCAACACATACTTCTGTGGAGTCTATGATCGGATCTATACAGGGTGTTTCAAGAAATGTGTCCAATACCCTCAAAAAAATCAGCAAAATGCGATATTTGCTCCCTGTTTTCACAGTTGCTTTTTCTGTAGCGGCTTGCATCTTAAGATGGTTGAAGATATCATTTGGGACAGTAATTAAGAAAATTAAATTTGTGAACTTTTCAATTATTGTAGTCATGCTGTTATGTAAAATGGGAGAATTAAAATTCTTCATGCGAAAAACCCATCGCAGCTTTGAGATATAGGAAAGGTGGCCTTTATTAATTATTGTGGCGTAATTAAATTCAGGCAGATTCAATGGCGAAACCGAAACCCAAGCCCAATGAGAGCAACAAGCAGACGACTAGAATGACGTCACTGTTCAAGAAAACAATTGCAGAGGTGCAGTTATTTCCCATTCATTGACGTATGTGCGTCATGCGTGCTATTATTGCAGGTGCCTCTCCCCCACACCACACAACGAAGTTGGTTGATGGTTGATATAACGACGCTCACTCATTCTGGACGTCTCAGACGACTATGGCAGTTGCGCTCTTCCGCGTTTCGGTTTCACCACTGAATTTGGGAGAATTTCATTACTTCACAATTATTACTAGACGCCGCTTTTTCGAAATCTCAAAGCTGCAATGGGTTCGTCGCATGAATGACTTCAATTCTCCCATTTGACATGACTGCCTAACTCCTCTAATTAAAAAGTTAATTAATCTAACTTTTAATTGCTGCCCCAAATTATGCCTTAAACCATCTTAAGATGCCTGCCGCTACAGAAAAAGCAATGTTGAAGACAGCGAGCAAATACCGCATTTTCCTGATTTTTTAAGGACATTGCACACATTTCTTGAAACACCCTGTTTATCATCAATGGGATGGCACCCAAAACTGACAGAGTATCAGGCATGAACGTTTACTAAAAATGTTTTGACAAGCCCCAGTTGTGAGAACTAAATCAGTTGATATACTTCTGAACTAAATCATTTTCTTGTTTTCTGGATCTGGGCAATGCTTTTTTTTTCAAAGAGGAAATTAGCTGACTATCGCAATTTAAAGGGACACTAAAGCGAAACAATGACTTGGTTTAGATTGACAAACTGCACTCTGAGAACTCTAATGCCATATGTTTCACTATCATAAGTTTATTATTAGCGGAGAAAATCAAGGTTGAAGTTTTATTTTAAAATTTGGCGCCGATATCTGCGCGCATGACGTCAGAAATTCCAAATCTATTTTTAGTATCTTCGCCACATTAGCTCGATGAAATTTTCTGAAACTTCGTATGCTAGGTCTATGGCACCCACAGATGACAATGCACCTAATTTTTGTCGATTAGAAGCTACGTAGGACCCAGTAGACGCCTTCAAAATCTATGACGTCACAGTGTTTGGTGCGGGAATCTCGAGGTGGCGTCTCCACCCGCATTTTCTTTTCGCGTGTTTTCTTGCTTACCAAGCGTCACGTCGCGGTATAGTGGTGTTTTCAGGATTGTGAAATTGTATTTAACTAATACGCGAAAAAATCGTTTTGCCCTTTAGTGTCCCTTTAAACAAGTTGGTGTGTATCCCTGTTGATAGCGAACCCTTGTCTTATCTCTGAGCAGATCGCGAATGAACTTCTACAGTCTCGCACTCCGGGTGTGTACAGACTGACGCTGGCGTGCTTCCTGGCAAGCAGAGGAGGTGATCTCCACCGGAAGAATAAGGCAGGACAGACATCCCTGGATTTGGCTGGAGGATATGCACTAGTGGAGCTGCTTTTGATTTGGAAGGCTCGAAACAGGTAGCTCATGAACTGTTTGCTTGATTCGGCTTTTGAAATGGTCGAGGCACTTTGCGTTAAAAAGCTTAAAATTTTGTACACAGATCTTTGCGTGTGCAGACACCTTAGACTTCCGCCCCGGTACATGCTTCAAACGTGAGTCTATCCATGTGTTAACGTTCGGGCCCCTATTTTAAGAGTAGAGCTGCCCTAGGGCTTGTCCTGACGACAGATGAGCATCCACATGTCACGCTCCAGTTCTCGGGTACCCCCATAGATGGTGTGGCGAGGCTGTAACCAATGCAAAGCCACTCTGGGTGTGAGGAGAGGAACGGTGGAGACGATGCGACCGGCTATGGGTATGGGCCTCCCACGCTCAAGTTTGTGCAGCGCCATCTGCCGCTCCAGTGGAAGAGAGACCGTACCTCTCGTCGCTCAAAGCGGTTGCACTTGCTTGGTTTTCCCATTGCACGTACGGAAAACGTGCTTCTCGGGGCTTTTATCTAATTTTTCTCGCTATGGCTGCCACTCTTTCGTCATCCTGGAAAGCAGGCACGCATTCCTGCTGCATTGTGAACTGTCACTAAAGTCTAAAAATGACGAAGAGCCAAGAACTGCGCGTCAAGTTCTACCATTTTCAATTTAAGCAGTGCGAGCAGCAGAGGCGTCAAGAGTAAATTATGGCAGTCCGCCGTAACAGTATTATTCGCTATTAACAGGGAGATATGTCATGGCCGAGCACATTTGAAAGGGAAGTGCATTTGGGAACCAAAGCTTCAACAAATATACAGTCACTGTACATTTCCAGATTGGGCACTGGCTTTTTGAGTGAACCATTTGTAATATGACAGCAGCGGAGTATGTTAGCTTAATACACCACACTTTAAATACTGTACCATGAGTACTACAGTTCTTTTATTCAGCTGATGGCGGTACATTTCCTGTTGCGGCTCAATGTAAATGGAATCAAGCTGCATGTTTGCACTGAATGTTTGTATTGGCCTTGTATGCAACAAGCCATGGTTGCTAAACAGGCGGAGGTGTTGCGCTCCTAAGATCGAGGTCGTGCATTTGATACCCGCATGCTGCAGCTGCATTTCGATAGGAGCGAAATGCAGTAACGCGGCGTACTTAGATTTAGGTGCACTTAAAGAACCCCAGGTGGCTGAAATGAATTCGAAGTCCTCACCATGGCGTGCCTCATGATTATATCACGTCTTCGGCACGTAAAATATCATAACCTTGCATTCGTGTGAGTTGCAGGTGATACAGTGAAACCTCGTTAATACGTACCTGCCGGGAACGGCGGCATAACTACGCACTAAACGTACTACGCATTAACCACCAGCTACAAATTTGCATCTCCTGAGGTGCGCCATCGCCGCCAACAAAGGAATAAATACAGTGCCACAGCAAATATTGCTTAAAGTGCCCACCACACAGCCTTTTTCTTTCTTTTTGCCCAAGTGCAGAAAAGCTTCTGTCACTCTCGCACACAAGTCGGATATAGCACGCGGTGGTGACGCCAAGGACCATTTCGAAACTACTGCGGGATCCGGGATACGCAGCGTGGTATTAGCGACGGAACGGACATAATCGGCTGTCCACGATACATGTGTTCCGCGGTTTGCTTCTAAGCGAAAACTGACACAGTTTTTTTTAACCTCTGTACGGCCGCAGAGAGCCAAATCGTCTACTGGCTAGTTGCGTGCAGCGCTTCGCCTGCTCGGCGCACGCCGTGACTGCCGGTCCGCTTGCTGTAGAATATGCCCGCTACGCTTCAACCCGTGCACAGATGCGGCGAATAGCTTGTTGGGTTAACGCGGCGATGACGAGCTTTCTGCAAGCGATGCGCACTCCACGATGTTCCAGCAGTCCTGGCAGCGGACGGCGGCGCTTTTGTCTGTCGCCTAATGAAAGCGTGCAGCATGGCTACAACAGCGCTACGCTTGCTGTACCCCTGCGCGTGTTAGCGTCAATACAGCAAGGTTTCTCGGTGCCCGCGGCCCGCAACGCTGAACTCCGCAACAGCGAGCTGCTTGCGTTTCTGCAAAGCGGTGCGCGCTTGAACACGGTCCCGCACAACGAGGCGGCAGCGATTAGCGGCCCAGCGCGTTCAGGTAGTCGCCTATTAAAAGCGTGCAGTAGGCCTAAAGTGGCGCTACGCCACAGGTGTGATGCTTACTGTGATAAGGCTTTTCGTCGGCGATAAGTCATAGCGGCGCGTTTGTCGGTGGTCGCCACCTCGCCTTCGTTTTTTCCCGTACGATTACCCGCAAAGGCACCGCCGCAATCGCGCGGAAATCGGAATGGTTGATCGGCCGATCTCCGCACTTATCAAAATGACAGTAAAATTCAGGTTCTTTTGATAGTAGAAACCAAACCTCAACACTCGGCGTCCGAGACGCACCACCCGAGGTGATATAAACAAAGTGTGAGCAAAAAAAAAAAAAGAACTGCCGCTATGCGAATAGCGGCGATTGACTCGCTGGTCGCTCGAAGAGGAATAAAACACTGGAGAACTTTTTGGTTAAACTCGAGAAAACTTGTATTTACAGACTGTACAGAAGAATTACGGACATAATGTTACAAGAAATACAAAGGAAACACTGGAAATGAACCGTCTGTAGGGCGACCCTACGGGATTCGGCGGAGCCGACGGTGCCTAACACCTTAAGCCCGGTTCAAGACAACAGACGGAACGCCGGGGCCGCATTTTATTACCACGATGCTCCGCCTTTACAACAACACCGGCGAATAGTCGCCTGCTTGTCCTTTGATTGGACAGTGCTTTCAGCAAATCAACAAAGTCGCTGCAAGGACAACACTTTCTTGCCCATATGCGGGCTCATGCTCCTCGCCCCAAACAACACACTAACAAAACGCAAATAAAACACAGTAAACCAAAGTCGTAGTGGCAAGGGCAAGCTCAGCTGGCGCACAACTATCTCGAGTTGAAAGTACGCGTGGTGTAATTTATTTCAATAAGAGAGACGTCCCTGGTGACCTGTCCAACAGACCGCCCAAGAGACCGTAAACCGCCTGTCCCGTGAGTGCTCCGACCACCCTCGGGACACCTCCATGCTCGCTCTTTGCGCGAAACGTTACCAGTAGCCCCACTTTAAAGCTCGTTATGCTAACTTCCGCCGCGGCGATTCCGTCGGGCCAGCCTGGAAAGGGTAGCGCGTAAATGGTTAACGCGCCGATGGAATGCCAGCGCGAAAGCAATCGTCAAAGGTGCCGACCGGGCGCCCGTTGCACCGCGACGTGGTCCCCGCTTTCGGGTGTCGAGGGCCCGCCTGCCGCCTAGAGCCATTTGATGTACGCCACAGAGTGACGAACGCCCCCCGGCGACCACACGGGGTCAAATAGCAAGCCGCCTTGTATTACTCCTCCCTGGGTGGCGGCCGCTAATGCGCAAACAGCAAACGGTGGGGCTGAACGGCCGAACCGATGCGAGGCCTCATCACCGCTGCGCTGTTGCCCAGTGTAGGCCCATTCATGCGCAGCCAGAAGTCACCGCTTGGCAATCAGGGGGTCATCTTGACGACGTTTCCATCCCTACCCGCTGTCGCGGGTGTCGGGGTGGGTTCCTTTGTCCTGTGTCGGACAAGAAACCAAATGCGCTCCGCCATCTACGGCACCGAAGCACTTTGGGGCCTGCGGTCGGGGCCCATCCGGTCGCACCTGCTTTGATCAAATGCCGCCACGGCAATGCCACGTGCCGGAGCGAACGCAGCACAACGGCCGGCGTGGCCCCCCCAAGTTTACCGCACAAAGTCAAATAAAAGAAAAACTACAACTACCGTGCGTCCGGTTCTGACGGCGGTCCTACAATGACCGAAAACCGTTTGCGGGACACTGTGGCGTCTGAAAGTTCAACGGCGCTGTAAACTTTTATGGCGCAAAATGTTATCGCCGCACGCAGTTTGTACGCACTAACCGGTAGGCATCAGACGAACCACTACGGCTTAAGCGGTCCGCGAATGCATTAGTCTCTATGAGACTCGGCCGGGGATTCGTCGCAACTACGTTTTAACCGTTAGTACGTTTAAAGCGGGTACGTACTAACGAGGTTTCACTTATACAGCTGCCACTTTGGAAATGAACTGAAAAAATAACCAAGGCGGTAATACAATTTTCGGTGGTTTTGTGAATCATAATGGTGTAATAGTAGTGCAAAAAAAGGACGAAGACAAGAAAGTGAACACCACAAGCGCTTATGAATCAGTACCACTACAAGCGCCATTATGAATCAGTACCAACTAGCTCTCCTTTCCATTTTGGTTTTGTGAAGTCAGATGCAGTTATGATTAAGAACAAAGCTCCGCATAATCGTAAACATGCGCAATCCCAGTGGGTATTGTATAGTATGATGCTGACCAAGTGAGCTGTCGAATCAACCAAAGTGACCTTCAACTCGGTGAACCCGGTGCGTGATCAGGTGTTGATATTATACGAAATGAAACACACCACTGCAGGAGACATGTATGGTAGAAGTGGGCACGAAACATTTTTTTGCACGCATCATTATGCTGTCAAAGGGAGGTGTGAAAAAATCTAATGTTGCACTAAACTTACCATTCGACATTGTTATCATCTGATGCAAACCTCAGCAATAGTGAGACTCCCATGAGACTGAACACTGCGACTCAACAAGGCAGATCACAGGAAGCTGTTATTAAGACTTAAGTTGAGGTTCTGTTGATCATTAGAACAATTAACTTGACGAGAGAAATAGCAACAATCATCCATGAACAGTCTGATTTGAGTTCCTGGTAGTACTGTGTTTACTAGGTCATTTACATAAAGTAAAAATAATAGCGGTTCCGGAACACTACCCTGTGGCACGCCTGATATTACAGGAAGAGAGCTCGAATTGTTCCCATCTACTCAAACAGACTGTGAACGTTCTGTTAAATAGTGTTGAATCCAGGTTATGAATATGTCAGGTAGATTGATATCCCTGAGTTTTGTAATTAGTTTGTGATGAATAACTTTATCAAATGCCTTACTAAAATCGAAGGAATATGACGTCTATTTGACCATTTTTATCCAGAGTTTCTGCAAATGAATGAACCACTGAGACTAACTGAATTACGGTTGAATAACCTTTTCTTAAGCCATGCTGAAAATTAGTATTGAGTTTTGTTCGAGGAATTCCACAACGCGCTTAGATATTACATGTTCCAAGCATTTTACATAGTGGTGATGTTAATAAGATGGGACTGTATTTTTCTACGCATAAATGGTTGCCTTTCTTAAAGACAGGGAACAACACGAGCCCTCTTCCAATCACTGGGTAGTTTTGCACTCAACAGCGAACATCAGAAGAGCACAATGACAAAATCAGCAATACTTTCTGCGTAACGGCGAAGAAAAACATTAGGGACATTGTCTGGACCACAAGACGATTTAGTGTTCAACTTTTTAAAATCACTGCAAAAACACCAGAATATGAGATAAAGTCCACTTCATTGGGTTGAAACACTCTGTGCTGAGGTGTATTGAGACTCGCCTTAGCAAACACGCCTATGAAAAAATTTGTTAAAATGTTTCGCAATGACCTTCAGATCTTTAACTGTATTTCCATTGACTAATACGTGTGATACTGCTTCTTACTATTGCCCAGGAAGTTCCCAAACTTCGTAGGATCGTTTTTTTTAAAGTTTGGTAGCATAGGTTTAAAGTAAAAATCCTTTGATTCGTGCAAAGAACATGCCAAATTTATTTTAAGTTCAAGCCTATTTACACCAGAAGTAGAATGTACAATGTTTCTGCAATAACAATTTTGTGGTTGCCTTGGTTCATCTTGGTCCCGTTAGATGGCACCACCTATCCAGCCTTTGGGGGCTTTAGGGCTCACACGTTTACGGCTTCGGGGTTCTAGGCCACTCTAGCTTTCATAATCCGACTGACGCAATGTGATCGCTATTGGTGCTCGCACTTCGTCTTATTTTGACTCGATGGCTGGAGTCTCCGCAATGAGGATATCGCGAGTCCCCACGAACGAAGGTGGATTTTCGAGATAGGGCCGCAAACGTAAAGCCTATCCGGCAGGTAGTTTACATTGCGTAAAAGTCTACGTTCCGCAAAGGCCCGCGCATGCGCAGATTCCTTCCTGTATCCGGTAACGTAAAGAAGTATACATACGAGCTAAAAGCCCCTAATATCTAATATCATTTTAAACCGTTCAGGCCAAGCCACATGTGAGGCTGCACGTGCATGGCAAACAGATGACGGCACATGCACGGCGCAGGAACGTGCTGAGAGAGTGCAGCCACAAGGCGAGAGTGGGGAGACTAGCGACTGGTTTTTGCAAGAAAGGCAGCAAAACACATGTGCCACAGTGCTGCTGGCCGAGCTTGGGAGGCCTTTAAAAGCGGAGTCTTATTTGCGCTGCACCCTTTCCGAAGATGGCCAAGATTTCTCGTACATCCAAGGAAGAAGCCGCTCATCGCGAATGGCAGTGGGAGTTGACGCGAGAGCACTTCGCTGTTTGAACAGCTTTCACTGCGTGGAACTGGTTTTACATTTTTAGAAAATAACGTTGGTGTCCAAGCAAATTCGTAACTCTTTAGCGATGATATTGATCTTTCATTTGGTGTGGATTGATCTGCCACAGCTGCATATGTCACAACTTGTCACACAAGCATTCCTTTCAGAACTCGTAAGTCCTGCATTGTATTGCACAAGTTTCAGACTTTTAAACGTGAAGCATTTCTTAGCGAACTTCGGCGACTTTGAGCGTATCTATCTATCTAGCTATCTATCTATCTATCTAGCCGCCTACGACTTTGCGCTCTTCGGACCATATCGTTGATCGGGATTTATACCAAAATTGGTATGGCATAACATGACTGCATGACGAACATAAATGACTTGTCATATCATGAAAATCATGACTCACTTGTCATGAACGACATGGTTTACATGCCATAGCCAGCGGCTGTTTTGTTAACTTGATACCGTATTTACACGATTGTAAGTCGACTCGAATGTAGTTCGACCCCCCTAATATCGCACGGCAAAATAAGAAAAAAGAGCTCGAGCACATTTAATAAAAAAATTTATTTACGATGTCTCCGAAAGAAACAAGGTCGAATTCTGGTCTGCCAAGGTGGCTTCACGGCAGTGCTTGAAAGTTGTGCAGGAAAGCTAGCTTCGCGGCAATACGCGGAGATCATTTTCAGAAAGACTTTACAACCGAAACTAGTTTTCGATTCTAGGTCGACCCCCCAACCTCGGATTTCAAATTAAGACAAAATGGGTCGACCTACAATCGTGTAAATACGGTATGTACCAAAATTGGTATGATGAGACATTACTGTATAAGGAACATTAATTACAGGTGGTCACATAACAATCATGACATGTATTTCATGTACAGCATGATTTACATACCACGATCATGGTGCGGTCACGACTGGTTCGCTAGCTTGATATGTACCAAAATTACTATGGCGCAACGTGACTATGACAAACATAGATTACAGATGGTAAAATGAAAATTATGACATCCATGTCATGTCATCATAACTTGCATGCCACACTCATGGTGCGCTTGCTGTCAGTTCGTTTGCTTGATATACACTAAATCTGGTATTGCGCGACGTGTCTCCATGACAACCATAAATGACAGATGTTTAAATGAAAATCACGACATTCATGTCATGTACAACATGATTTACATGCAGGTCTGTAGCCAGGGGGGGTGGGTGCCTTACCCCCCCCCCCCAAATAATTCGGATGGAGGGGGGGGTTACCGAGGGCAAACAATAAAAATAGGTGTTTTTCAAGGCCTTCAGCAAGTGCGCCCCCCCCCCCCCCCTAATAAAAAAGATTCCTGGCTACGGGCCTGTTTACATGCCATGCCCATGGTGCGCTCACAGTCGTTTCGCTGGTTTGATATTCACCAAATTTGATATCACGCGACGTGACTGTATAACGAACGTAAATGACAAGTGGTAATATGAAAATTTCTGAAAGAGAGTTGGCTCCAGGATTCCAACAGCATGTCAATAGCGGTCGCCTAAATGAGTAAACTCTGGACGCCGATTTGGAAATGTTTTTTTTCACGGTTATGCTTTAGCACATGGCGACCACATGAGCTGCCTCGCGAAAACAATGCTTCAGACCAGTCATGCCTATGTAGCACATGTACTACATAGTTATTAAGAGAATAAGAAAAAAAGACTCAAAGCTTTCACTAAGCCGCGCAGTGCTCGATACACAGCGAAGCTGATCGGTCTCATACTTATTTATCGCTGTATCTTGGCAGAACTTTTGCTTGAACTATTGCTTTAACTTGGTTGTAACGATGTCGAACTTTTGCTTGAACTTGACTTGAACTTGGCTTTAATAACCACAAAGTATCACGTGACAGTGAATGGTGTGACTATGGTCACGCAAACGCCATTGGTGTGTGGTTCCAAGCAGGTGGCACGGCGCTCTCAGATACCCATTCCATCAAGGCACATACCCGTTTATGATGATAGTTTTCTGATGGGCTATACACATTACTGTGGCACATACCCTTTGGTCGGGCTAACTGTTGCCTACTTCATTTTTAATAGACCAGTGGTGAGTACTAATGGGATTTACCCAATTTCTGTGGTACATACTCGTTTATGTTACGGGGTGAGCAAGGAACCATATGCTAAACAGCTTCGCTGTTAAAAAAACGTGGGACGAAGATAGTCATGTATCGGCCGCGGGCCACAAGTGAGAGATCCCTACTCTATGTGGTACTCTATGTGGCATTCGATTTGTCCTCTTGCGCCCTCACAGGAAACCTCGCCTGTTATGTGCATCGCAAAGAAACAGGTGCGACGCCTACAGATAGATTGGTGGCCTTCGTATCTGTGAAGTGTGATGCAGCTGCGCACCACATACGACATTCGAAATTTAGCAGCGAAGCTGTTAAAGCTGGCCGTAAAAACTTTCGTGTGTACCAAAACCCCTCGGAGCACCTCGTGTTTCCTAGCAACTGCTAATGCCACAGCTGCGTCGCGCCTGCTCTGTAAGACCGGCACGCTTTCTCTCTGTACTCCTCTTATTGTTGTCATCGTCATCTTCTACTTCACTGTTAAAACACGTGTGCCGGTTGCTTCGGCGCAGGGGATGCAATAACTCTGATCGGTGAGACAACGAATACAGAGGAGAAAATAAGAGAAATAAAGATTAAAAAAAAAGAAGACATTCTAGGGCAAAAATCTTCTTCGCGTGGCCAGATTAGAGCATGCATACCCACAATCTGAAGGTGAGCGTCTTAACCGCTCAGCTATTCAGGCACGCTAACAGAGAATAGCGTAGGCTTGTACAGTATAGTATAGCAAGGGGCAAGAAAGGGAAGGGAGGGTGAGGACAGATGTGAGGTTTAGGTGAGAGAGTAAAGCATAGCATAGGCAGAAAGAGAACGAGAAAAGTAGAGAAAACAAAAAACAGAAAGAAAAAGAAGGCAAGATAGAGAGAGAATCAAAGCAAGAGAGAGAAAGACTGAAAGCGATCGAAAGAGTTATAAAGAAAGAGAATCGACAGATACAGCTAGAGAGAAAACGAAACGGAAGGTAGAGAAAGCAAGATAGAAAGACCGAGAAAGAAATAGAGAGAGGGAAAGAAATGAATAAAAATAAACAGAGGCAACAAGCGACCCACGAAAAACAGAGAGAATAGAGATAAAGAAACAGAAGAAAGAGAAAACTTGTAAAACTTGGCAAAACAGCAGCAGCCAGGACTACCTAGGTGCCCATCAGCTCCGCTGTTTCTATGCTGATACTTTAAATCAGAATATCTTGCATTCTTCCTTTCGACAGAGCTGCGCTTCGAGCTAGAGTAGAATTTCATTATATGGTGGCATTTATTCGGAAGCACCATTCGAATAAACATTACACGTATTCTTGCCTGGACTGAAGGACAAGGGCTGAAGCGCACAGTTTTACCATGAATTCATGCCTGAGGTGGAAATAAGGTAACAGTAAATGCGAGGCATTTTATTTCTTGCTTTCATCAGAACAATCGAAATAAAAATGGAAAAAACGCAGGTTGTTGTACAGTAGCGCACACCGTCAAGCCAAGATATGCCGCCTAATCAATATTTCGATGGTATATTTTTGTCAGAGAACAGATGGCATCCAGTTCACGGCCACACGACGATGAAACGACAGCAAGCGCTGCATCGGAGTGGATGAGCTGCAAAGTGTGCGTCGATGCTCGCGCTGAAGTGTGGCTCGAACCTTGTGGCCACCTTGTGTACTGCTCGGACTGCTCCCGGAACATGAACGGCTGCCTCACCTGTGGTATGAGGATCACCGGTAAAGTCCCCAGCGGTGAGCAACACTCGGCACTATTAGCCTGTTCTCTTGTTCTGCTTAGGTGGTCGCACGATTACAGTGGCGTAAATCCATAAAGACCACAAGGGGAGACACAGATCTTTCTATGGTGGCCATTTTGTTTTTATAATATGCTTTATTTCTAATCGTATCAAATTAAAATTATGCATTGGATATATAATAATAAGAACATGAATAATAATAAAGCGAGCATGAGCATCGGCGGTGGGTCAGAAAAAATAGCACTGAGCATCCAATAGTATAAGCGACATCGCATGGCGAAGTTAGTTTATGATAGCAACTCGTAGGCAGGCGCTAGCATTTTTGCAGCTGCGTCATTCGCGTTAAACTATGCAATAAAAATGGTAGCACTTTTCGTGCTAACGCATAAAAGTTTTCCCCATCCTGTGTATCGGCCAGAAGTACTTCGTTTCTGGTCTTGAAAGTGTTTCAGATTTCAGACTTGGTTTACGGAAAGTGCGTTGTCCTTGACTGTCAAGAAATTCAAATGTGACATTTGGAAGATAAATCTCAAGGGGGGACACTTGCAAGGGGTGTCCCCCCCCCAGCCTGAACACAGGGGGGGGGGGGCGTCAGGACCCCCTGACGCCCCCCATGATTTACGCCACTGCACGATTAGCTCCCTGGATATATGAGCTATCTTAAGCCTTTCACTTGACTACACGTCACGAGTGAGTCCACAAAGCAGCAATCTCCTTTTAGCAAAGGGAACGGCACCGTTGCATCAGTTGGTTTCAAGACGGTTGTGTTCAAATCAAGGAAGTTGCCAGAAATTTTTACTGGGGGGGGCGGGGGGGAGGTCCGACTATACTGTCGCGCGCGTTTCTTATTTTACTTTTACTGTATTCGGTTTACGCCCACAAAAACTGTGAACAAACAGTGCCTGCAGTGTTCGAGAAGGTTCACGATTCTAGTAGATCATTTTGTTAAGATTGCGCGCAAGACGCGAACACCCAAGATTATTCGAGAGCTTGCGCGACGACTAGTGATAAGGCTAGAATGTTCGACGCGTGATTTATAAAAGCCGGCGCGTTCCAACGAAGTTCAGTGTATCGACGGCCGACGCTCCGTTCGCCGCTATCTGTGCCAGTGTGCATAGCTGTGATCTGACTTTACGTTTCACGGCCACAAGTTCGGCCAAATAAACAGTTTCTTCTTTGACCCGCTGACTGTTGCCTTCGTCGACGTCACGACCACGTGACATCTGGTGGAGGTGCTTCCCGGTCCATGTACCGAACGCCCCCCCCCTCCAGCCGTGAGCCAAGCCCACTCCGTGAAAAGGACATCGACGCCGACGCTGAGCAGCGAACCAGCCGCAGGCAACAAGGGCTACCTCCAGAGTTCGGGCCCCTACCGGATAAGACTCGAAAATCCAAGGCCACGACCACTACTGCGACAACTATGGCAGCCACTGCACCAACTCCCGGAACGGTCGTGATGCAGCAGCCAAGGGAGCCACCGACTTTCCGTGGATCATCTTTTGAAGACCCGGAGACGTGGCTGGAGACGTACGACCGAGTGGCCAGCCTCAACCACTGGGACACGGAAGAGAAACTACGTCGCGTCTACTTCTGCTTGGAAGACGCGGCAAGAACCCTGGTTTGAGAACCGCGAGTCAGCACTTCAAACCTGGGATCTCTTCCGCGGCGCATTCCTGGGCACGTTCACGAGCGTCGCCCGCAAGGAAAGGGCCGCTTCTTCGCTGGAGACACGGGTGCAACTACCAAATGAGAAAGTGGCGATCTTCGTGGAAGAAATGACGCGGCTGTTCCGGCACGCTGACCCCAACATGCCCGAGGAGAAGAAGGTCCGTTTGCTCATGCGAGGAGTCAAGCAAGAACTATTCGCTGGGCTGATGCGGAACCCACCGACGACCGTCCAGGAATTCCTGTCGGAAGCAACAGCGATCGAGAAGACGCTGGAAATGCGAACCCGCCAGTACAATCGCCCAACGAGTCAAGACAGCCCAGCCGTTTATGCTCTCGACGACTTGCGCGAAACGATCCGAGCGATCGTGCGGGAGGAACTGCGCAAGCTGTTACCCTCACCGCAGCCGCAAGTGGACTCCATCGCAGAGATCGTTCGAGAGGAAATCCAGCAGTCGATGGGCACCTCTGAACCGCCACGGCCCCAGCCGCAAGCCATGAGCTACGCAGCTGCAGCCCGACGCTACGCTCCCGCTCCACGCCCACGTCAAGAGGTCGCACCGCCGCATTTCCGCCGCCAGACAGCGCCGCCGCCACCACCGACGCCGTACCGTCCACCCGCCGGCCAGCACTACGCTCCGAGGAAGACCGACGTTTGGCGCGCCCCTGACAACCGCCCGCTCTGCTACCACTGCGGGGAGGCCGGCCACACGTATCGCCGCTGCCAGTACCGACAGATGGGGCTGCGCGGATTCGCCGTCAACGCGCCGCGTCCGCAGCCAGGCGAACGGCCTCGGGACATCGACGACTACATCACCGGAACACAGTGGACACCCCGACGACCTTCCCGCTCGCCGTCGCCCGGCCGCTACATGTCGCCGCACCGCGGGCAGTACACTGGCCCAAACCGGGGCCGGTCGCCTAGCCCGTATCCGGGAAACTAAGGGCAGCAACCCGATGGAGGTGCGGTTGCTGTACGACGAAATGCCGAAGATCCTCCGCGGCCGCCGACGACGACAACGCGACGAAACCCGCAGAACACGACGCGAAGCAGACGAAGCCCTGCCGGCGAAACGTCGCGGACCGACGAAGACGTGACGACGCAACAACGAGGCATCGCAACAAATCGACGCAGCCGTGACCCGACGCCGCGACCCAACCGCAACGCACGACGACGAACCAGCGACCTCGACGTAATATTCGACGGCCACAACGTCACCGCTCTCGTCGACACTGGAGCCGACTATTCCGTCGTCAGTGGGCCTTTCGCGACGAAGCTGAAGAAAGTGAAGACTGCTTGGCAAGGCCCTGAAATCCGGACCGCTGGCGGTCATCTAATAACGCCGGCCGGTGTTTGCACAGCAAGAGTCACCGTCAATAACCGGACTTATCCCGCCAGTTTTCTGATCCTACAACACTGCTCCAGGGATGTGATACTCGGGATGGACTTCCTAAGTCAACATGGCGCCGTGATCGACCTGAGGTCTGAGTCAATAACCCTAAACTCAGAAAACGCACTGCCGCCCCACACGACGCCAGCGACCCATGCTTTACATTTGATAGATGAGCACGTCACCGTCCCGCCTTTCTCCAGCGTCATCATTTCGGTCGGCAGCGAAGAACCGATAGACTTGGAAGGCGTCATCGAGGGCGACCAGCATCTGCTTCTTAACCGTCAGATTTGCGTCGCAAGAGGCATCGCCGAGCTGCATGATGGCAAAGCTAAAGTAATGCTTACAAATTTCAGCCACGAATGCAGGCACCTCAACATTGGTACGACGGTCGCCTTCATGAATGAACTCGTAGACGCCAGCAACGCTTTCACCCTCAGCGACGCCACGGAACCTGCTTCGACGAATCGAGGTCCCCAACCAGTTTTCGACGTGAATCCGAGCCTTCCGAAGAACAAGCAATGCCAGCTCGAAGCCCTGCTCCTGCAATTCAGGGACTGTTTCTCGTCGTCGTCAAGGATCCGACAGACTCCACTCGCTAAACATCGCATTATAACAGAAGAAAGCGCCCGCCCAATCCGCCAAAGCCCGTATCGAGTTTCGACACGTGAACGTGAAGCCGTTAAGAAACAGGTCGACGAAATGCTACGCGACGACATCATTCAGCCGTCCAAGAGTCCATGGGCGTCACCCGTGGTCTTAGTGAAGAAGAAGGACGGAACCCTACGCTTCTGCGTGGATTATCGTCGCCTGAACAAAATCACGAAGAAGGACGTGTATCCTCTCCCACGCATAGACGACGCCCTGGATCGACTCCACAACGCGATGTACTTTTCGTCGATGGACCTCAAGACCGGGTATTGGCAAATCGAAGTCGACGAGAGAGACCGAGAGAAGACTGCCTTTATCACACCAGACGGCCTCTTTGAATTCAAGGTCATGCCCTTCGGTCTTTGCTCGGCACCTGCGACGTTCCAACGTGTTATGGACACTGTACTCGCCGGCTTGAAGTGGCAGACCTGTCTTGTGTACTTGGACGACGTCGTTGTGTTTTCTTCGAACTTCGACGAACATCTCCGGCGCCTTGAAGCTGTACTTCAAGCAATCAAGGCCTCCGGACTCACCCTGAAGCCAGAAAAGTGCCGCTTCGCGTACGAGGAACTTCTTTTCTTGGGTCACGTCATCAGCAAGTCTGGAGTTCGCCCCGACCCACGGAAAACAGCTGCCATCGCTGCCTTCCCGCCGCCCGCCGACAAGAAGGCCGTACGCCGATTTCTCGGCTTGTGCGCCTATTATAGACGCTTCGTCAAGGAATTTTCACGCATCGCCGAGCCACTAACTCAGCTCACGAAAAACGACGTGGAATTCAAGTGGGAAGCGGCGCAAGTCGAAGCATTTCAAGAATTGAAACGACGCCTGCAGACGCCTCCAATACTTGCGCATTTCGACGAACACGCGGACACGGAAATCCACACCGACGCAAGCAGCGTAGGACTCGGCGCCGTTCTTGTCCAGAGAAATGCCGGCGTGGAAAGGGTTATCAGTTATGCTAGCCGGTCGCTATCCAAGGCAGAAGCCAACTATTCCACAACAGAAAAGGAGTGCCTTGCCATCACCTGGGCAACGTCTAAGTTTCGCCCCTACCTCTACGGCAGGCCCTTCAAAGTTGTGAGCGACCACCACGCCTTGTGTTGGCTAGCTAACCTGAAGGACCCTTCAGGTCGTCTCGCCAGATGGAGTCTGAGACTTCAAGAATTCGACGTTACCGTCGTTTACAAGTCCGGAAGAAAACACTCTGACGCCGACTGCTTGTCTCGCGCCCCCCGTCGACCCGCCGCCGCAGGATGACCAGGAGGATGACTTCTTCTTGGGAACCATAAGTGCCGACGACTTCGCCGAACGACAGCGAGCCGACCCGGAACTCAGGGGCCTTGTGGACTACCTCGAAGGCAAGACCGCCATTGTTCCAAAGGCATTCAAGCGAGGACTCGCGTCGTTTTTCTTGCGAAACGGCATTCTCCTAAAGAAGAATTTTTCGCCACTTCGAGCCAACTACCTTCTCGTAGTGCCCTCAGCCTTGCGACCAGAAGTCCTGCAGGCTCTACACGACGACCCGACGGCTGGACACCTCGGACTTTCCCGCACGCTCGCCAGAGTACAGGAAAAGTACTTCTGGCCGCGTCTTGCCGCCGACGTCGCCCGCTACGCGAGGACGTGCCGAGACTGTCAGCGACGGAAGACACCGCCCACAAGACCAGCAGGCTTCCTTCAGCCGATCGAGCCTCCTCGGCGACCGTTCCAGCAGATCGGGATGGACCTCCTGGGGCCGTTCCCAACGTCGACTTGCGGAAATAAATGGATCGTCGTAGCTACCGACTACCTCACCCGCTACGCCGAAACAAAGGCCCTGCCTAAAGGCAGTGCCGCCGAGGTAGCCAAGTTCTTCGTTGAGAGCATCGTCCTTCGACACGGCGCCCCAGAGGTTCTCATCACCGACAGAGGTACGGCGTTTACGGCTGACCTAACTCAGGCGATCTTGGGATACAGCCACACAAGCCACCGCCGGACCACCGCGTACCACCCACAGACCAACGGCCTCACCGAGCGTCTCAACAAGACCATCGCCGACATGCTGGCCATGTACGTCGACGTCGAGCACAAGACGTGGGATGTCATCCTTCCGTATGTGACCTTCGCGTACAACACGGCCGTGCAAGAAACGACCCAGATGACGCCATACAAGTTGGTCTACGGACGCAGCCCGACAACGACGCTCGACGCGATGCTACCAAACGTCACCGAGGAAGAAAACGTCGACGTCACCGCCTACCTACAGCGCGCCGAAGAAGCCCGGCAACTCGCCCGTCTGCGTATCCAGTGCCAGCAAAAGACCGACAGCCGTCGCTACAACCTTCGACGACGCTTCGTGGAATACCAGCCTGGCGACCGTGTGTGGGTCTGGACACCCATACGCCGACGTGGACTTTGTGAAAAGCTTCTTCGGCGATACTTCGGGCCTTACAAGGTGCTTCGACGTGTAGGCGCTCTAGACTACGAGGTCGTTCCCGACGGCATTACGAACTCTCAGCGGCGCCGCTCGCGGCCTGAAGTCGTCCATGTCGTGCGCCTCAAGCCGTTTTACGCGGGTTAGTGCACCTGAGGACCGTACTTTTTGATTTATTGTTATACTTTCTTGCTTGTGCCTAGTGATTATTGTACTTTCTCGCTTTATGGTTGTTATTGTTGCATGCATTTACCCCCACGTGTTCTGTTTAAAGCATCGGGACGATGCTTTTTCAGAGGGGGGGGCATTGTCGCGCGCGTTTCTTATTTTACTTTTACTGTATTCGGTTTACGCCCACAAAAACTGTGAACAAACAGTGCCTGCAGTGTTCGAGAAGGTTCACGATTCTAGTAGATCATTTTGTTAAGATTGCGCGCAAGACGCGAACACCCAAGATTATTCGAGAGCTTGCGCGACGACTAGTGATAAGGCTAGAATGTTCGACGCGTGATTTATAAAAGCCGGCGCGTTCCAACGAAGTTCAGTGTATCGACGGCCGACGCTCCGTTCGCCGCTATCTGTGCCAGTGTGCATAGCTGTGATCTGACTTTACGTTTCACGGCCACAAGTTCGGCCAAATAAACAGTTTCTTCTTTGACCCGCTGACTGTTGCCTTCGTCGACGTCACGACCACGTGACAATACTTTATGTATGTTCGTGCACGCGTTTGTATGTGTGCATGTATAATACACGTGCAAAATTTAAGGATTTTGGTGGCCGTTCCTCTCCCCCCCCCCCCTCGTTCAAGGTTAAACTTGCCCTGTATCATAGTTCGCATTCATTCTAGAAGTTTTGCAGCAATCGTCGATTGTCAAGAGCGAGGCATTAATTTTATTTACTTAGATGGCGAGGTCTTCAGAGTAGCTACACATGGGCAGCGACGCTTTCGGCCTCGGCACCAATAGATATCTGTGTGTCTTTAATGGGATCTTTAATGAGCTCCCACCACACTGACCACGACTAAGCTGGCAGGAGCGTTTTGGGGGAAGGAGAGTCTTCAAAGCCCCACAATGTGTGCTTTTGTGCGTTTAATTCTTGTGCGCTTCAATTTTGACAGATTTAGCTGATCCGCATACAGTTAAAGTTCATTCATTCGGATTTCACGGGATCAGCAGAACTGTCCGAATTAACCGAATGCCGAATTATCGAAAGTATCAAGAAAACAGTAAAGAAATGTCTATTATATTAATGAAATTTTATTTTCTTAAGAAATACGTAAATTCAGTGCTTCTTTTACAAGATGGCAGTGTAAGCCACAATTTTTATCGTTCGTGACTTCACATTGTGACTGCAGCTCAAATGCGCCGTGTGTTAAGTCGAAACGTGCTCTGATCCTAGGCCGTACTACGTAGCAACAACACAATAGCGGATGGCGACCAGGCCTTTCAGAAAGCCCGTGGCCATTTCAGCTGTCTGCGAGTGCTGTTTTCGTTCCTTTGTGTAATACATATGCGACACTTCGCGTTTGGCGTGCTCCGAGGATTGTGCGAATTAACCGGTTTGCAGTCAAATACGGCCAAAATAATGAGAGTTTGATGCCATTCAACAATGCATATGCTAGCCGGCACCAGAGAACACATTCGAATTATCCAATTTTCCTAATTAACAAGTGTCGAATTAACGAGCTTTTGCTGTATAACAAGCGCCAAACGGTGAAGGCTAGGGAAAGCGTAAGTTTGAATGCGGCGGAGCATCGTGGCCTGTGCCCTCGCGAGGTTTTCACCAGGTGGAGGGTAGAAACGCTGTTCATTTTATAGATAATTGTTAAATCATTAAAGGAAGTCGATGTCTCACCAAGGAAGACCAGGTCGGAGGGACGCGCCTCCCAGTTCGTTAGACCTCGGGCGTCAAAGATATACTCTTAAAGGGGCCGTGCAACACTTTTTCGGCATGTTCAGAAAACGTCCCCAATCGGCAGTCGAGACTCCTGAGAGCACGCACGCCAAACATTATAGTGCAGCATGCGGCCTAGAATTTACAATTAATTTTTTAAGCCAGTTGAAAATCTTTCCCTCATCTCTCTACGAATGATGCCATAAACCCAAGTGACCATGCCATTGACCAAAAGTTTACTGCCATTGGCTGACTTGAGCTTCATGAGCTGCATAGTTGCCGTGGCATGCCGCCACATGCCCATGTGCACGCTCCCAGTCACACTAAAGGTAAGCCGTGCACGAATGGAGAGATGGAGCATTTGAAGCTTGCAACAAATCCCTGTAACTTCACTTGTACTCCACTACGCATACCACCCTGTACATTGCAGGTGTCGCGAACCAAGCGAAATGCCGACAACCCCGTTACGACAAGCGAAGCCTGCCGCAGTGGACACGGCAGCCCTGCATGCGCACCCGCTTTGACTGCGGGGCCAATGCGTGACGGAGGAAGAAAGCGAGGTTATAGGCCTGTGGCTCCTGATATCAACAGGCTCGACGTTCACTCTCTTTTGTCCTCGTTCGCTCTATCGGTTACGTCGGCGACAGCACTCAACGCAAGAAAAGGCACCTAAGAGCTGCACTATAATTTTTGCAGTACTGTATGTGCGAGGCAATAAGCTCTTTTATTAAAGCTATTCGACGATTACTTGGAGAAATGTTGCAGGGCCCCTTTAAGACGCAACTTTATTCCCCTGGCTGACATCTCTGCTGACCTTCTGCAGTTTCGCAGTTATATCCATTAGTCGGGCCGCATCACTTACCACTTTGAAAGTTGCTTGGGCCTATTGCTTACTGACTGACTCGTTTATCTCCCCTACCACCTCCTTTCACATTAACACTCACCAGACGCCCTGTCGTATGCTGATTCGCTGCCTATGTTTTGTCTTTGCTTTTTTCTTCAGTCGAAAGGTCGGCCGTCAGCCATGCTGTAACCAACAGTGAGCGGGCACTAGAGTCCCGGTTGAAAAGACTGGAAGAAGTGCACAATTG
>JALIZH010023528.1:0-27256 GCA_030522465.1 Rhipicephalus appendiculatus | reverse complement strand
ATTTTGGCAAAGGTATGAAGGATTTTCATGTTTTCATGACCGGACACCTGATCTAGACGGAGCCAATGCGCCACCCGCCCGCTCGTACCATGTGCCCCAAACAGTTGTGAGTGACAAATCAGACTACCCTGTGCCATACGGCTGATAGTGTGAATATTTGCACCATGTGTCGAGTGGCAATTATGCTGGCACGGTAGCCACATGACGCAATCTAGCCTCACGTGCTCGCTGGTGTGTGAACTTGAAGAAGCAGACAGTACTTTTTCACAAAAGTGGCATGCTATGCATAGCCATTGCAATCCCTTAGTCCACGCAAATTCTCGACTCTCCTGGCACCGCTGCTGTGGTGTATCTGCATGGAGTCACCAAATACCTGGCAAGCCAAGAACACGGGCCATAAAAGTCTCCATGGCATACCATAAAATGCCGAGCAAGCGCCCCCTTTCTTTTTGGGAGACCTTAAATAAGTGCCAAATAAGCACCAATTACCGGTCCAGGACCAAAGAAGCCCCCCCCCCCCCCTCCTCCCCCCCCAAATCTGGTCGGATTATCCTTCACCATACGGGGGGCGCTTGCTCGGCATTATACGGTAGTCAAATGTTAGGCCTGCTGGCTTCGGTATCACCCAGAACGTTCCAACCGATAATGCGGTCAAAGCAGAACTCTAATTATTTACACAGCTGTCAATTTCTGTTGAAAGAAAACTGAAAATGAATCTGCTGTTGTCAATTTGTGTTTTGGAGCAACAGTGGCCCAATTTCTGGATTACCATAACAGTTTTGGTGCAACCTGACGCAGGAAATTTTATGTGTAGCAGCGCAGCTGTACTAAACCCAAAACACAACTAATCTAAAAGCAGTGTTTTTGCAATTAATGAAAGCTGCACCTCTTAATCAAGCGAAACACCATTAGCATTTAGCTGCACTCCATTTGTTCACAAACTTTCGCTCAGTGTTGTGCATACTACAGTAGCTATTACTGCTGCAGTTCGATTAAACATTGTGAGTGTTGAGATAACATGAACTCGTGAAATGCGACACTGACGATACGATGCTGGCTGTTTAGGCAGCGCTGCACAAATTCAGCTGGGCACCTTTCGGCCTTCATTCAAATCTAAACATTACAGGAGCTACGTACACAATTGTGCACAATGTGAACCCATGACATTTTTTTTTAAACTGTGTTAAAGATGTTGCCAATTTCATGGTTCTAACTGAATTCGCCACTCTTCATCTTCTGGCCATGGTGTTTACTGCACCACAGAGCATACGCAGATGAAAGATGTAGAAAACATTCGGCACAGTAGTAGCTCAATGACACCAGACAAGCAATCTCTCTATACTCCGTTTCACCACTACCGTTCAGCACTGCCAAAGCTAAGGGGTGTAAACAAGCCACACGCTTGCGCAGGAAAACATAGATCCAGATATAATTGCCTTGCAAGTGGCAAGGTTGAGAGATTTGCCTTTGATTAGCATCTGATTCTGCACATCAATAAGTAATTTGTTTATTTTTCATTGCATTTACGTCGTATTTCTTAAAATGTTGTATCAGCAACCGTCGGTAACTGTGGCTGAAAATCAACATGGCAGCGCCTCATGCAGACGCGACCACCCGCTTCGATCCGAACTTGCCCTTGACGTCGCTCAAAAAGCACACAGCAACAAATGAATGGTGTAATTAGCTATCGCTTTGCGCCATCTCACGATCAGGACAAAGCATCAAGTACGCTCTGTCGTTATTGTCAAGATAAGCTATTGCTTTAACCACGCCTGCTAAGCCTAACGCGCCGAGAATTTGATCACGGTTCATGGAAATAGCGCAATGCAGTCACGAATACATTGCTGCCGAAGCTCCAAGACATAAATCTAAAGCAAATACAAGCGTCTGTTTGGAACTTACGGGCCACAGAGCGTACGACGACGATGTGATTTACTCGAGGCGGAGAGGAGCAGCCTGGATGCGTGCAGCCATGTTCTAATTTTTTCGGCCCTGCCGTCTGCTCGCTGAACGTGTGCACGCAGACGGCAGGGGGATGCTAGCAGACGACGCGGCGCGGATGAATACATGTGGAGGGGCTAATCACCCTTCCTATTGGCTAATGGGCCCTGTAGCCTCCAGAGTGCTGAAGGGAACTTCTGAAACAGAGTATAGTAGTTTATTACTGGATTTGTGGCATTGTGCAAGCTTTTTTCTTTTTTTTTTTTAATGTTGCCCACCAATACAACGACCATAAAGGTGTCTCAAGATCATATTACAACACCTGTACAAGCTGAATGTTCTCTCAGTGTTAGGATTTGTGCATCACCACAGACATGTAGAAATCATTACGGTGGCGCTATCAGCACTAGGCATCATTTGAATGGCCTGTTGTCCACCTTGACCTGTCACCATCACAGCACTAGCTTCCATAGGAGGAAAGTGAGTTTCTTCATCAGCAACAGATGCCCAGTTTTTGATTACACACTAAACATAGAAGGGTACAGACAATGACTTCCCAGGTGAGTGCTCAAACTGAAAAATTGAGTGACGGCTATTTACTCTTGCATACTTCACACCCACTTATACAGTTGTGCCCCTTTATAAGAGAGGTGCCATTTGTTGTTCCTTACGAGGTGTCCTTTCTAAACAGGGTACCACCCTAGTAGCACGCATTGTTGCCACAACGTTACAGCAATGTTGTGAATGTTGCTGAATGTCGCGCAACATTTCGCAACGTTGTGGCAATGTTGCCAGATGTTGCTCAACATTCAACAACGTTCAGCAATGTTGCGTCGATAATGTTGAGCTAATGTTGCATTTGGATGTTGTAGCAACGTTGGGAAATGTTGACAGATGTTGGCCAGTGTTCGGCTACCAGGCTGGAAACGTAGCCGCTGTAACCACGAATATTTCCTGCAAAACCGGTATTATTTCCGTGGCATGCACAAATTTAAACATTGGTCAGCTACTTGCCCATATTAAATATGTCATTGCTGCACTGCTGGCCGCACTGAGAGCGCGCGTACATGTGCAACCCGCATCGTCAAAATAAATATCTCTAATACAGTCGCCGACCGATTATTCGGACGCCGATAATTCGGTCATGCCCGTTTATTCGGGACACCCTCGCGGCACCGCCACTCGTCCCCATTGAAGTAATGTAAACTCACGACTGAAAATTCGGACGCCCCAGGGCGCGCCGTTCGATATTTCGGACTCCAGCTGGCTGATCGAGAGCGGCGTCGAACTCCACGACCAGCTGTCCGCGATGTTTACACACATGTTTAGAATATCTTCGCTAGGTTGCCAGCACTGAAAGGTTGCACTGTGTATGGCTGGACATCATGCCAGTGTAAAAGTGCAGAAATTACAAATGCCGATCTCGAAGGCTATGTTTTTTGGCGACTCGTAATGGGCGTTTTCGACTTCAGCCAGCCGAGTATCCATTGAATAGCTACCACAGCCAAACAGCAAGCCAAGCCAAGCCACGCTTGGAGTCTGCTTGGACGTTCAAAAATGGCCGCGCGTACGAAACAGACAAAGGAAGGACGGAATTACGAACTAGCCTGGTGTCGTTCCCTTTTGGCATTTGGAAGTTTGCGTATCAGTTGTTTTGTGGCTAGGCCTAATCTACTGAAATGGCTACGACAGCTACGATGCCACCCATTCCATCTGCGCGGTCGGGTGCTAACGAAGAAACGCGGCAACCACAAGACATTGGGGATGGCGAAAAAAGGCCACAATTATTCGCCAATTCGAAGGCGGTCCGACCTCAATACGATGTTGTTATTTGGAAGCTTTCGCCGAGTTGGGCGATGATGAGATCGTCTGTCGGGTCCCCGAATCAGCGTAGGTGAACAGCGACTCCGATGACGCGCAGGCCGTGGCAGCGCTACAACCTGCGGTTATGGCCAAACACTGGCTGAAATACAGCCCGACTCAGTCTTCTGTGATTGTGCTTGTGTGCAGACGTGCATTGACAAGCTTTTTTGGCCGCTGGGCCAATAAAGGTGCTTTTTTTTCTGGTGCATCCTTTTATTCGGACTCTCGATTATTCGGACTTTTTCGGCGGTTCCCGCCGAGTCCGAATAAACGGTCGGCGACTGTATATCGGGTTGAATATGTACTTGCATAAATTATTCTACTTGAGTGTTGCTTCTGACGCTGCGGTGCCGCAGGGGCAAGCGGTATATATAAGTGAAACCGAAACGAAAGGAGGCTTTTGCTGATCAGCGGCAGTCCTACGGTTACTGACATCGTCAATGGCCGCGCGTAAGCTTTTGTGGCTCTCCAGCGGAAAGTTGTGCACGCTGTTTTCAATCTTCGCGGCGCTCAGCTGAAGACTTCACATACTGGCTTAGAAAAGAACGGTAAGTTTTTTTGCGGATCATTCAGTTGTCCGGTTAGCGGCCACTCGCAGAATATTCCGTGGTTTGCTCTTCTTGCTGTGTCTCTTCTGTTGCTACACGGGAGTTCGCCGGCAAAAATTGCAGCAGGTTATGTGTGCACTGAGTCACTGAGTGAAGTAGGCGGCAGAAAAAAAAGTGTCGAAGAGCAACTAAGGCTGCCCATTCTGAGCTCGCTAGCTGTTTCGAGTCAAGTGACGACTGTTGCAGCGACGATCACTCGGCGAACGAATCAGCAGAGCGAGGAGCTAACGTTCCGTTTTCTGACCCATCTGCTCGGCTCCCCTCAATCGCATGGCGCGGTCAGTTTATCTTGCTCATCCGTAACAGACGAAGGTGATGCATGTGGTTTTACTTCGTCGAGCACTGAATCAGGAATTTCCTCCTTGCCTAACACCGAACAGATGTTTTCTAGCTGCTCTGGAGGTGACAGGACAAGTCCGAAGAGTCGCCCGCTGTTTTTGCATTTGCTACCTTGAAAATGTGGCTACGTGTAACATTTTGCAACAGCATATTGCTTCAGTAATTCTGTAGCCACAGCAGGTACATAATGTAGCGTACACCCGCTAGACTTTGAAGTTGTGTACTTTGAATATGTAGATAAATTTTGCCGGGGCTCATGCATGGCAATGCGTTCATCTCTGACCAGTGAAACTGAATGGTGCTGTGGTGCTTTATTGAGAATAACCAATAAGAAAGAGGGGAACACAAGTTGCAGGATGTATTCATTTTTTTTTTTCGTAAGGCTTCTGACTTAATTGCAGGTTGAGTGAAATTGGTGTCGGAGATTTAAAAGCAAACTAGCAAGAATTTCTCTGAACATGCCGAAGTGCTTCAATTGACTTTATTAAGCATGTTGCTTTGTTCTGCCAATTAGTTTTTGTACTTTTCTTTTTGTCTCCAGAGAGGCAGTGCCGTCCTGAATTCAGCCTTCATCCATCACCTTCATTGCTATCCAAACGTTTTCGTTCTACCGTGTCAGTTTTTGTACAGTTAAGATAGCTTCAAAAGGGCAAGTCGCACTTATCTTTGTTCATTCCATGTTGTAAATACTACAGTATCTACTCGAAGGTGCATTTACAGTATTGTTGATGCTAAGACACATTGACGAGTGGCCACATAGTTATGGGCACCAGTCCTGTAGGATTAATGCTTATTTTCATCCTGTGCCTTATTATATCCAGGATATTTCAAAAGGTGAAATTGTACTTACGTTTGTTCATACTGTATTGTGAAATTAGAGTATATGTCGAGCCTGCCTTTGCAGCTTTGTTAAGAAAACTTGATGAATGGCCTCACAATCATGGCTACCATCCTTGGAAGATTACTTCTCACTTATTCCTGTGTCACATTCTGTCTATAGTGAAAACTGCTAGGATGTCTTCAAAAGGATAAGTTTGTTCAAACTATTTTGTAATTTTACAGTATGCAGTATTTTTTTTCCTTGATACTGCTAGCTTTACTATAAGACCACCAAGCAACGGTGCTAATATCTTGCCTTTTTTAAATTTTTGTTTACCTTTTCAACAGTGGAATCTGTCAATGTGATTTTGTTTATTGCTAGAACTCGGTGTCTTCATCAACACTGGTGGCCCTTTTATTGTAAATATCGCACAGCTAGCCGTAACGGGACCCTCATCAAAGATTGCGATCACTGTTGATGAATGGAATTGTTTCTGCTATATCGCTGTTCCAGACATGTACCCCCGCTCTCAAAAGTTTTCGGAACACGAAATTTCCGAAAATGATATATTCCCGCTTTGTCTTTGAACATAGCCCCCCAACAGATGTCCCAGCTTGTAGTAGTCCTTGCGACCTACGCATGCCGCTAGGTTAGATGCGCCGTGCACTAACAGAGCAGAAATTTGCATTTTCAGTGGAGCTCGCGTTCCGTAAACTTTTGGGAGCGGGTGTACATTTATCTTGAACAATATGTAAACATATTTTTCTTGGAAAAAAAAATTACAGCGTTCATTAGATTCTGGAAATTTGCTTATATAACAACCTCTGGGTATTTTCTCTAATGATGTGCAATAAATCTTTGCTCTACATTTTACGTTGTTTACTCACAGTAATGAACTCATGTCTAGAAACATCCATGCCATAGGAAGCTTACCGAAGCTCACCGCCGTCACGGCTATCATGGATTAACCTGCTGTTGCTTTTCAAAACTGTATTGCTGACCAGATATAACAAGCACCGAGATGTATTTATTGCATAAGAAACATGAAGAAATAACTCATTTTGCACAGTGATATATAGGATAATATAAGCTGCTCTATTTACAACTTATGGCAAATACAACTACTATCGTAACCATTAACTGGCACCAAGTAGATCTGCATGTAGCACTGCTATTCAAGTGGGGCTGGCTTCAATGGCCACTGGTGTAAAGTATGATTACAAATCATGTAAATTTAATAATTTAATTTATTGCCTTCTGTAGCATTGGCGGCTCCACTCCGTCACATGGCTTTTCTGTAAACATGACGGAATCGAGACACGTATGATTGAGGGATCAGGGTGCATGAAAAAGGAGCCGTGAACACCACACCACACCATTGCCATTGAAGTGAATGTGGCTCAATGTTCGCATATGTTGCAACTTACTCGAAGGTTTCTTGTATATTGTAGAAACTTTGAAGAGCATTGCAACTATATTATAAGAATGCAGTATCTTGAAGCGGTACTCAAAGCTTGCCTGAATATTTCAGGAACATCCGAGTAGCACGGCGAAAATGGCGCTGTGTCGCAATTAAGTTACTCAAAGGTTGCCGTAATGTTTTTGATACATTGAAGCACCATTGCAAGAATGTCGCGTTAAAGTTGCTATTTGTAGCACTTCAGTTGCATCGCAAGAACGTTGCATCAGCATTGCTACACGTTGCAGTTAAGTTACATGAGAGTTGTCTAAATGTTGTAGAAACATTCAAGCAGCGTTGCGAAAATGTTTCATTAACGTTGTAGCAATGTTGCCTTTGAATGTTGCGGGAATGCGACCAAAAGCGGACACTAGCCATGTTGAGGCAATGTTAGAAGATAACATTGCCGCAACGTTGTGGCAACAATGCGTACGTTGCAGTTAAGTTACATGAAAGTTGTCTAAATGTTGTAGAAACATTCAAGCAGCGTTGCCAAAATGTTTCATTAACGTTGTAGCAATGTTGCCTTTGAATGGTGCGGGAATGCGACCAAAAGCGGACATTAGCCACGTTGAGGCAATGTTAGAACGTAACATTGCCGCAATGTTGTGGCAACAATGCGTGCTACTAGGGCATGTTCTAATTTTCTGGTCAAGCCCTATTTCGATGCAGGTACACTGGTTTCTCTTATACCCAATTGTCTGATACATCACTGTCTCTTATAAACAGAAATATATTGCAGCAAAACGGCAAGTTGGGCTAGTTGGTTGGGATTCATTTTTTCACTCGGTTACAGCGCAACACACACGAGGACAATAGAAGGAAAACGGACAACACGGCGCTGACTCGCAACTGATCAACACGGCGCTGACTCGCAACTGATCAGTTGCGAGTCAGCGCCGTGTTGTCCGTTTTCCTTCTATTGTCCTCGTGTGTGTTGCGCTGTAACCGAGTGAAAAAAATGAATCTCTTATAAAGGGCTTTAACTGCCCAGTTTTCCAGGCTCAAACACATGCACGAAAAGTTGTCCTCATTAACGTGCCTGCTTTGTCTTCTGCCGCAGAGAGGCATCGACAGCGTCTTCCTTGCAGTGGCTCCAGAGGGCAGCCATGCGGCGGAAGACGTCACCACCGGCACGGAACACTCCACACAGCTGCTCGCCGTCTCGCGAGAGGTGTGCAAGGAGGCGCAGTTCCAGCTGGGAATAGTCGGCAGTCAGCAGAACCGCACCTGCAAAAAGCAGCAATCGGTGCAGAACGGCCTGAGAACAACCGCAGTTTACAGTGGAACCTCACTTAATTAGCTGAATGCTGCGACTCAGAAAAAATAATGATCATCATCTGCTCATTGACTCCTACTGCAGATCAAGAGCCAATTTTACTATAAGTCCATTTCATCCAAAACTAGGTCCACAATTTGTTGCAAAATAGGAGAACTTGACATATAGTTTTAAACTGTGCGATGAAGACGGGACAGAAAGAGGAACGCATACGCACACACATGTGTATGTGTTTTTCTTTCCGTCCCATCTTCATCGCGCAGTTTAAGCCTTTACGATACCATGAACTGACTAGCCCAACAACATGCCTTGACATATACAGTTGAAGCCCTTTATAAGAGACATGCACCGGGCAGTAGTTCTTGCCTTTTATATGAGGGGTCTCTCATAAGCAGGGTACCATGTATGCATTTTCTTATCAACACCTACTTTAATGTAGGCACACTGGTGTCTCTTATACCCATTTGTCTCTTACATCAGTGTCTCTTATAAAGGGGTTTGACTGTATACACTGCTGTTTAAACCCAAGGTTATTGAAAAAAAAATAAAGAAAATATCACAAGGACAATAACTATTCAATAAATGGGTGAACACAATATGCTGTGGCACAATGCAATCGATGTATTCTAGATACTGGATGACAAAATATGGCACTTTTCTCACACTAGAATGTACAAACATCCACACAATGGCAGGATCAACGGCCTGGCTCAGGTACGGTGCCATCTTTTGCAACACACATTTGCTATATTTTGTTTTTCACGCAAAACAATGACCAATATAAAATAAACAAAAGCCTTAATTTATCACTTCCAAGAACAATCTCCACTGTTAAACCTGTAGCGTGAACAAGGGTTGCAATACGAGGCATGCTGAACTCAAAGCCTGCGTTTAGCTGCGGCTGTATTGCCCACAATCTACTTTGCTGTATCGAAAGTTCATTAAACAGAAATTCAACCTTTTATGCAAACCACAGCTGCTGAAAGATTCGTTTTAACATGAAAAGTGCCAGAAGAAACATTCTAATAATATACAGCAGTTAGAAGAAAACTCATTTCAATAACGTAAAAATGGCCCAGTAAAGTGGATGTGAAAGCAACCGCTACTGTAGCTCAATTGGTAGAGCAACGGACGTGTTGTCTAAAAGTTGTAGGTTTGGTCCCCATCTGCTGCAAAATTATTTTTCATCCACTTTAATTACTTCCCATTTATGTCATAATTAGTATGCTACAGTTAAAACACAAAGTAATGTTTCCTATAGTACTTTGCTTGGCTGTTGGTTTCATTAGGTTCTATTCTGCCACCGTGGCTTGTCATCAAAACTTCAGGTGTTGCCAAAAGTGGTGCGTTGCCAAAGCTATCGCGTTCACAAAACCAAAGCACTTGTTCTCCAAATGGCCTGATAAATGTCGATCAAAAAGCATCGCATGCAAAAAAAAAAGAATAATAATAAAAGAGCTGCGGTCTAAAATTGCACACAAGCAAGGTGGCAACTTGAACTATGGCATTTCCATTTGTGGGGGGCCACATTTTCTGCTTTGTAACATTGTGCGTCGAATGAACAGTCTAGCAAAGCCCATTCAAGAGCCGGGAATTTTGGTCACGCTATGCATTGATTTAAAAAAGAAGGCTTGTAAGTCAGCTTTATCACAGAACATCCTCATAATTTCATATAACTGATAGCAGTGCACTTGGTAACTGCAAGCAACTTCAAAGAATTCTCGTAAACTACAAAACTTCTTGAAGAAGTTCCCTGACAAAAAAAAATTTTCATTTGCAGTAAATGTGCCTGTTCCGATCGCTCTCAATGGGAATTTATTTGTCCACAGAGTCCAGAAGAGTATCTTTTGAGCTCATGATCAGGCAGAGTGAGCTCTGCTACTTCCTTGAACAAGCAGTGGCGTCTTTTTTCGTGCTGGTCACTATAGCTTGCAAGATGCCACCTTGTTGGCAATATCCGTTTTCTAAATCATGACCCCAAATGGTTGCAAGATCACCTGTGAGCTTGTCGCATTTACTGCTACCACCTTTACAGCTGCTCAGGCTTGTTACTTGACACACAGGGAAAACAATAAAAGCACGACGCCTGTTTTATCTGACAAAATTAATCAGCTTTGAGGGACGTTCTTAGAGTCGGTGCAACTTCCTCTCTCGTGGCTGTCCCTTTTAACACAGTGGATGCACCCCGACACACAGTCCTCGGAGTCAGCTTGCGCAGCTGCTGCACTGGTTGTGTCATGATCGTAGAAGGTGGTGACGAGCGCCACGCGGAGCCTGCATTATGCGACATCGCTGCAAGTGGCTAGACATATAGCTGGTGCCTACTGTTTTTACTAACATGGAGAAAGCCCATTGACAATTTCCAGAAACTCAAATACAGTAAACTCTAGATACGGCTGAGCCCCCTTTATAAGAGACAGGCACCGGGGAGATTTCTTGTCTTTTATATGAGGTGTCTCTTATAAGCAGGGTACCACGTATGCGTTTTCTTATCAACCCCTATTTTAATGTAGGCACACTGGTGTCTCTTATACCCATTTGTCTCTTACATCAGTGTCTCTTATACAGTTAAACCTGCCTATAACGAACCTCCATATAACGAATTCCTCGATATTACGAAGTTTTTCTATTCCCCGTCGTTACTCCATAGAGGCACATGTATTTGCGACCTCTATGTAACAACGTGACAGCGGGAAACACCCTTGATATAACGAATTTTCGGCACCGACAACCTGAAAATTTTGCCCCAGATTTTGTCATTTTGGCATGAGCATGCATCTTCCGCAGTTGTCTCGCTGCCGACGAAGCGGCAGCGGCGGCGCACGGCGCGCTCAGAGCCCCGGCAACTGCGAGGCGGGCAGGCGCCCCCTCGAGCCGGCGTTGCCTCCGTTCTTGCCGCCGCGGGCGAATGCGTGCATGTGCCCTCCCCCCTCCCTTCAAACCAAAAAGAAAACGACTTTAGCGTTGGCAGCGCCCACTCTTCTATTGCTGCAGAAGTCTCTGAGCTGCACTTCGTTAATGTGGCCCATAAAAAAAAAAAAAAAGAAAAAAAAAATCTTGCTCCGTGTCGGTACGCTTCAAGTTCGCGTCGCATATGTGGGGCCGCGCTGCATATGGAGAGCGCTTTTCCGAATTGTATTTCCGTGGTATACGTGTCGTTCACTCTTCGTTTTGACGCCGTGCATGCGCGCATGCACGGTTTCACTGCGCAGCGCTCGCATGGAGTGTCCCCCCGACGACGTTCAGCTTTGCATTTTTTTTTTAAGCGGACAACCGTGTCGTCACTACCGAGATGTCAGATTAGGCGCTGTTGGAAACTGTCCGAGACCGCGGTGATGACGGATCTTCGGAGGTCGACGCATCACGCGCTTTGCAGTCTTGCGCCGCGCCGCAAGTTCGCTAGAGCGTAGCCTTCACGATTAGCCGATTAGCTTCGGCAACACGATGGCGCGTTGAATGCAATGCAATGAATGCGAAAGCAACAAATTGTAATGTTATACGAAGTAAGGCTGGCAAGCTACTCTTTTGAATCCGATATCGCGTAACCCTACAAAACGCTGGTGTAAGAAAATACGGCCGCTCCAGGCAGAAGTGCTCTTTTCAGTCTCTTCGCATTGAGAGCGCAGTACGTGGAAAGGTATACGAAGCATGCGCTGATGTTTGCTGAGATAGCACGCGCGCCTGCGTTGCGACCGCGCCCTTAAAATCAAAGTTCACTGCTGTTGCTCAAGTGACCCCCCTACCCCTCCGCGTCTTTTCATGCTCGTTCAAGACGGGCGGGGTGTTTCCTCTTTGCTTGAGCATTCGACAGCAGGTCTAATACGGGGGGGATGTTATCGCATGCGGCCTCCGGGCGAGAGAGATGGGCCGACTCGTTTGATATCTACTTCAGCAGCACTCGCCGCCCCCACTCGCGCGCTTTTACCCGCGGGTAAAAGTTACGATGCGCGGGGGCATGATATCAATTTGGACTTTACAGTCAATTGCCGATTTTTCGGACTCCCTAGGGACCGCGAAATCGTCCGAAAAATCGGGCAATCCGAAAAAACGAATTCATGCTTTTTATTTCCGCTCAAGTGGTCATATCGCCACCCATGCCCGAAATAGCTTCAATGGCTCCCAGCACACTTATCAGGCATTTTGGTGAGCGCCCAGGCTCTTGTGTATACATTCGGTACGTGCCGCGTACCCCGCTTAACTATTGTGCCGATACCAGCAAAGCGCGCATTATATAGTTGCGGCTCTCTCGCATGGGGGCGTTTGGGAAGGATGACGCGAAACACAAAGGCTGTGGCGGAACAGCGGATCGTCCGACTTTCCCCGATTCGTGTGCGCGCGTAAACGATGCGCTAATGAACGAAAATCACCGCGGTGTGCAGCCAATCGTTCCTAGTTGTGTGCAGCACGTCGCCAACTACGCAGACACCGTCACTGCCGGGGCACTTGCTAGCTGTAGTGTACGCACATACGCGTGAAGGTGTTCGTTATGCCCACTCAGTTCCTGAGCGCACACGGGCGCGGCGATGCGGCTTTCGTTCCTCAAAGCAACGCGTCTGTGCGGAGCACTTAGCAGTCTCGCACAAAAAGGCAGCACGGAACGGCGGCGCGGCGCGTTCGGGTTGTCGCCCATTAAAAGCGTGCAGTATGCTTACAACTGCGCTGGACCTCATGCACTACCGAGCAGTCAGCTGAAGATGCTTATCATAAAGAATTGTCAGTGATTAAGTCGTGCTGGCAAGTTTGCCACCTGCCACCATCACGCCTCCATGCATTCCCAGTGTTTATCCGTAAAGACATCGCCGCAACTGCGCCGTGATAGTAACCCCTTCGTATTTTTGATCTGCTTCACCCCATAACACCTAAGCATTGAGGCAAAGCCGACTTTCGGGCACTGCTACGGCCGTAAACAGATCGACTCGCGAAAGCGCTGGTTCAAACCTGCGAGACGATAGATGTGGCATAGGTTGGGGCTTTAAATAATGCTGTTTCCGACCAGAAATTTGGGCAAAAATTCCGAAAAATCGGACGCCGAATAGTTTCCGCGTCCGAAATTTCAGACGTTCTTATACATGGACGTCTATGGGGCTTGTGCCGATGCCGCGAAAGCGTCCGAATTTTCAAGCATATCCGAAAAATCGGGCGTCCGAAAAAATCGGCAGTTGACTGTATTCGGAACATAGGCGGCGACAGCAAAAACCCGTCGAGAGTGTCTATATAATTGCTATTGCAATAATCGCGCAGTCTTTTACTGCTAAATAAGTGTTTTGGGTTAGCTATGCCTTCAGTTCCCCTTTTGTTTAATTTTTGCGTTTCGTTTTCGCATTTTCGTGCTGAAACTGGATATAACGAAAACCTGTTTGTAACGAATTTTTTTCGAGAATTCGTCAATTTCGTTATATCCAGGTTTAACTGTAGAGGGTTTCGACTGTAATTCAAACACGAGGAGACCTAAGAATTTTGTTCGAATTGTCATAAGTTTTCATAAATATGACTACGGGCAACATGCCAACTAGAATTGTGATGTTTCTCGTTTCTCAGTGATGCAGCAGCATCACAGACAGCTCTGCATGATTGCCAGTGGTTTTTAGACGTGAGTGATAACACTGGCACTCTTTATATTATACAACTCGTGCGTGCGACTGTAATTAAGGGACAAAATGTGTTGTCTCGTGATAACTCGTAGCTTGTTCTCATTCTTAGCACGCTTTTCCGCATGACATCGGTGTACGGTGTTGAAAGTCAGTTTAGAAACCGTTCGGCATACGGCAGATTAAGGCCAGACCGTTTCGGGTTTTCCTTTTTTTTTCCTTCCTCATTCAGCACATGACTGTTAGTCATGTTAGGCACGGGTTTGGCTAGTCTGACCGTTTTGTAGGCAGGCAATCAGGCTTTATTCAAGAAGGTTAGTGCGAAAGGTGCGAATGTTCAGCTAGAAGCAACAAAGGCAGCAGATGATATTTCTAAGCATTGACAAGCAAAAAGTTTGCATTAACCGAATTTCTGCAGTGGAGCTTGTTTGAATTACTAAGCGACCTTAAAATAACTGATAACATAGCAGGCCGATGAAAAATTTAAGATTTGTTTGAATTGACCACGAGTTTGAGCTATCAGAGTTAGAATTAATGATAGTCTTCTATACTTCAATACATATCAAGGATTTCTTGAAACTAAAGTATGCTATATATTGAGGTTTAGCCATAGTGGTATTGTAAATGCTGTGATGTCTTTGCCAGTGCGATAAAACAATGAACCCATTTTTGACCGTGGTACACCATTGATGAGGCACAATTGTATGTACCTGGAAAAGGCTTGAAGGCAGCACGAACATTGATGCTGACTGGTGAGTCAGTGCAAACAGTGAAGCTCTTGAAAATGCCCTGCAGGTTTGGCTCGGTGATCATCACCCGGCCTGTGGACGTCCAGGGTTGGCTCCACGGCCGGATTCTAGACAGTCTACTGCCACTCGACTGCAGGCATCGCTGGTGGAGGCCCAGGGGGCGCAGATTCTGTAATTTCAGTGACGCTATTTCTGACGTCAACCGCAACGATATTTTGCACCATGTAACAAGTGTTGTTGCGTGTAGTGGAAGCACACAGTAACCTCTGTGCAGAATTGTAGTGTGAAACGTAAGTGGACGTATCATGGAAGGCTAACGAATGACAAAAATGCAAAAAAAAAATAAATAAATAAATAAAAGCACCGTAACTTCGTCTTAAAGGTGACACATAACTAAGGCATAACCAAATAAATTCAACAGATAATCAGGCCAAGGAAAGCATAGGGGACATTACTTGTTGTATTTTGACTGTAATGTACTAATTATGAAGTAATTTGAAATTAATTAATGTGGACAAAAAATCACCCTCTCGAAGGCATAATTTGAAGGTTGCAGGCTCGGATCCCACTGTGGAAAGGGTGATTTGTCATCCACTTCAACTGATTTCACTCAATGGCTTTGCTCAGGTGAGGTTAAGTGGTGCGTTGCTGCAGCAATGCCACTTTCCGACATCCGACCCACCAGAGTGACAACGCTTCGAAGCTTCTTCCAGTCGAGGATCTTGGCTGGGAGCGGGTGCACGGAGGACAGCTGGATCAGAGCCTGCTCTACTGCTCAGGGCACCAGGGGGGCAGGGGGCCTTTCACCAGTGGTACCACCTGCAAAACCACATCATTTGATAGCTTATGTACACATCAAAGTCATTAGGACTAAAGAATAAAGCCTTGGACACATGAGAAAATATGCAGTGGAACCTCATTAGTTCAAGTTGCATGGAGACAGTAAATTTGTTCAAATGAAGTGAAGTTTAAACTACAGACAGCCCCTTAAAGCGGCCCTGCAACACTTTTCCAAGTAGCCATGGAATGGATTCACTAAAGGTGCTTATTGCCTCACGAATTCACCGCGTAAGAATTTTTAGAATCCGTCCAGTACAAGCAGAGTTACAAAGATTTGTCGCACGCTGCAATTGAATTCTCTCTTCTCTCGTCCTGACGAAAGTGCTGGAAGGTAAGCAGGGAGGGATGGCACGGGGAAAGAAAATACGCCACGCGCGCCTCGTGACCTTGAGCACTTTTTCTTTTTTTTTTTCTTCGAATATGCGACTTTTCAGTGCGATCACGCGCGCACACGCATGGACAAGTCGCGGCCTCTTGCGGTGGCCCCAGTAACGACTGCGAGTGCCATGCTCAAATCAGCCAATGGCTGATACAATGGCTGTGACAAGTGATTTTAGGGGCGAAGCTCCTTAGGGTGTGGGTCTGTCCCTCCTCTGTAGTAGTAGCAGTAGTAGTAGTAGTAGTAGTAGTAGTAGTTGTAGTAGTAGTAGTAGTAGTAGGTAGGTAGGTAGGTAGGTAGCCACGTGTAGTGGAATGTACCCACTCCACGTGATAAAGATGACGATGACGCAGTATAGTGGAATGTACCCACTACACGTGATAAAGATGACGATGACACAGTATTGGCCTCGAGGGCCACCACTGGAAACGCCGGCGCCACCGTCGGCGTGACGTGCTTGGCAGGATTACGACGCTCTCGGCGGCCGCATGTCGGCTGCTTGCGGAGCGCTGCCGCGTGCTTTGTAAATGAGTTTCAAGATCCCCCTACGCTGCAGTCGGTGCGAATACGGAGGTTTTCTCGCATTTTGAACCCAACTGAACCAATTGTAACAGGAGTGGCTGCCTCCGAAAGCGATGAACATGCTGCACATGCTGCTCTTACTGCTCGGTGCCGTAGTGCCGGACGTACGCAACGAAGTCCGGTATAAGCCTGCACTGGTGCCCGTGGGACAAGAAACTGTGTGAAGAGTGTGTTGTGGTGCTAAGAACCAGCAAGCAGCGATCGGCTACGAGACATGTGTACAACAAGCACTTCCGCGACGACAATTTTCGCTACTGCGTCGGGGCTGTCATGTTGAGTAGCAGAAAGTGCGCGCTGCGACGATCATCCGCGCGCACTTCCCGCGGGCTAATGGTGCTTAACTACCGCAGTACGGAAAAGGCGATGCCTTTTGCATCCTGCGATACCATCTCAGAATGTTCCTGTGCGACCTCTTGATCGTCGGCCCCGTGCTCAGCGTCTACAATATGGGCTGTAGATACTTAAGTGACTGTTTAGATACGTTGGATTTAAACACTCGCAAGGTTCAATGTACATTCCCCTATGATGACCGGAAGGCGAAAGCCACCTTCTTCTCCTTCTTGTCAGTCAATGTATTGATTCCCCGCCCCGCTCCAAAAAACTTTGTGCACCTAACGAGGTCTTGCACTGCCTCCGTGATCGGCCCACCGATCACGGAGGCTGTGCAAAGCAACGATGTCGGGTGAACACGTCATCATGTGACATCACGTTATGTGGCGTCATGGCGACGTCATGACGTCTTCACAAATTTGGGCAATCTGTGACGTCATGATGACATATGGTGACGTCATCACATGATGGTGATATATATTTTTTTTTTTGCATTACTCGTGCCGGCGTCGACACGAGGCGGGTGCCAACAGTCAATCTTCCCTTTTGATGAGGCATCGAAGGTTTTCGCTTTCATAACCTATACAGTAAAAGCTCGTTTAATTCGACTCTCGTTAATTCAGAAAATCGGTTAATTCGGACACGTCATCTGGTCCCTGTAAGTATACGCATCGCTCTATGAGACTGGGCGCTCGTTATTTCGGACAGATTTGACCGCAAATTGGATAATTCGGCGACTTTCGGGTCGCTGGCAAGGCTCAAAAAACGAATAAAAGAACAATTCGGAACAAAAGCGAAGCTCAAACGCAGCATTGCCATGAACATCAATTATTGACTTGGCTTGACTTGAGACTGGTTGAACGCCTTTTCTTCGCGTGTGGGTTGGCAGTGCCATTTAGTTGCTTTGTGCCCGTTGGTGTGCTGCATCGTTGAACCAGTTGAACGCCGTTTTATCGAGGAATGATTCAGTACGGCTCCTTTAGCTTGATCGTTGCTGGTGCTTTTAAGCTGAGTTCTCGTGTGACCGCACTCTCCTCGCCGATGGCAACGCCGGCGAAGCGGTCCAAGTACGAGGCCCAGGACTCCACCACCAAAGTAGAAATTCTGCGTGCCCTGAAAAAATGGGCTCTGCCGACGAGAAGTGATGAAGAGGTTCAGTGTTAAAGAAGTACTCTTGGTACATATGTTATAGCCAGACAGGCCCCCGTACTGTGAAGGAAGCTGCGGAGGCCCTCGTCGTCCTTGAAGAATTTTGTTTTGGCACTGCAGACAGCATGCGAGCTACTGAGCACCTTGAATGGCTCAGAAAAATTGTGTCCCTCGCGAATTTCTGCTCGAAAACAGACAAGCATCTGCGATTACTTTGTAAAGTAAAGGTATGTTGAAAAAAAACTGTTGCATTGATTGTGTTTATTTCGATCATTCGATAATTCGGACATTTGGTTAATTCGGACATTTTTTTTCCGGTCCCTAGAAATCCGAATTAACGAGCTTTTAAGGCTGGTTCACACCGAAGGCGGAGCGGCAAAGCGGGAAAGCGGGCTTTTTTCAAGCGGCGAGGCGGGTAGTGCGTGCACCTGTTCACACCGCTTTGGCTGCCCGCGCGGCCGAGGAGGCGGGGCATCGCGCGCGTGGCGCTATCACGTGGCACTGCTTCTCCCAAAGATACACCAGCGCCAGCACCGCGCCACCGCCGCAGCGCGTTCTGATTGCTGCGGCAAAGCGGCGACCTTGGGTGGGCGGCGAAAAATTGGTCCAGGAGCAATCGGACTTGCCGCCTCGTTTTCCGCCCGCTTTCGCCGCCTGGAGAGGAGGTGTTCCCCGCTTCCGCCTTGCCGCTTGGCCGCTTTGGCCGCCCCGCCTTCGGTGTGAACGAGCCTTTACTGTATGCGACGTTTGCTGGCGGATGTACATAGCGAGCGAGTCAAATGCTGCAGCTGATGTGTGCTGCATTTATGTTGGCAATAACATTCTTTCAGTCAGTCGTGCATTCTCATGATGCAAACGCTACGTGCTAAAAAGCCCAAATTTACTTGTGCCACTCTCAAACTCAAGTTGGGCCTATCCAACCACATTCATTTTTGGAGCCTTATTTATTTATGTGGAAAGGATGCCACGCTGTTGTCGTTAGACTCGACACACTTCCCTAATTGCTGGGCAACTCGCCAAATAATGCTGGGCATTAAAATTTTGCATTTCACTCTTGACGTCCTTGTTACCCTGCTTTGCAGCTGCAGGTTGCTGCAATAACTTCCCTTTCTTTGCCCGCTATTCAAGTTCAGGTAGGTCCTTGTTCACATCGACGTTTACAGAACAAGTGTGGCGTACGCTACTGTATTTTTCATTTGTTTCCTTGGCGTTGTATGCTACTACATGGCCTCGTAGACCACTTCTTTCCCATCAGCAATCTCGAAGTGGTGAAGCTTTGGTCTATGAATTTGTTGATGGCAGAGAGCGGCAAGTTCAGTGGAATGCAATGGAAACGATAATTAAGCAACATATTAAAAAAGGCATCCCATTTTATCATGTCTTGTGTGACCATTAAACGAAACGAACACACTGAAATAACAGGAGCAGCGGCAATTGCTCGCTTAGAAGACCGATCTATATGCAGTGCGAGGCAACATGACAAATGACATTGAAATATGCATTCATTTTGACTGAAAAAAAAACGAAAAAAAAAACAAAAAAAACATTGAATCGTCGGGACGGGACATCACAAGTTGCCATAGGCGCGCTGTAGTTGTAGCTTTAACAAAAAAAATTTGGAACTGTTCTGATAGCGTCCGCGCAACAATAGTTTTTGTGTACTCACAAATTCTCATATTTTGCGGCCTCAAGTTCACGGCACGGCGCCAAAACACGCTCGTTGCGAATAGCGAAACCATCAGTATACGAACGTATACATGCAGACGCTCATGCATGCAAAAGCCCCATCGGTCGCCGCGAACCCGTGCGATCACTGGCTTGAGGCTTCTTTCTGTTATGCTCCATTTAGGTATACAGGCGTCTACTCTAACAAAATGTTTCACATAGTTTGTACTCAACGACTGACTACATTTCACGCAAGAAGCCAGTTCAGGGGTCTCATCGCGGTGACCGCGTGAAGCGGGCGATCCGTTTTATGCAAAGAGACAGCGACTGTAAACTATGCTGTGCGTTCTTTTCGTCGAAAATTATTATTTTAACAGTACAGAACATATTTCATTTCGAAAGTACGCACAGAAATGTCCTGGAGCGCTTCCGCGAGATGTTTTGTAGAGCGCTGACAGCAAATCTTATGGGGAGCGCGCGGCAGTATCATGCCTAGCACGCAATCGAGGCGCGCCCGATAGAGGGCGACTCCGTAACTCCTCGAGGCCAATAGTGGCATGTAACCACTACACGTGATAACGATGAAGTATAAGCGTGTTCCAGTATAGTGGAATGTACCCACTACACGTGATGACGATGACGCTGATGACCATGAAATATAAGCGCGTTCCAGACCACACATTCTCTTTCTGCCATGGATGAAAACGATCGAGCTTCCCCACTCATCATCATTCACTTCGTGGATATGGCGTGATTTTTTTGAGCTTGTAGCGTCATTTGTAGAGAGAAGAGAACGCAATTTTTAGCTGACTTTGAGAATTTATTGTGAATTCCAGGCCGCGTGCTGCGCGATAATATTTGACTCACATGTTCTCGGGAGCCTCGACTACCGATGAGCAGCATTTTCTGACCATGCTCAAAAAGTGTTGCAGGGCCCCTTTAAAACATCGCACCAGACATAGGCGTAGAGTTTTCATTTTCCCGAAAGGGGCAAAAATAAGGTGAGCTTTTATATACATACAGTGAAATCTCAATACAACGAATCTCAAAGAGCTGCTAAAAATCATTCATTATTTTGAAAAGTCGTTGTAGTGAAAGTATAAAAAATTTGCACAAAACTCGTAAACAAAACTATGTGAGTCACCTATCTGTGCATCCGCGATCACGTTGTGCTCTAATGAGCGCGAAAACACAAACACGTGAAATATTACAGAACCAGTGCCCGTTTATTTGAGGAAGAGGTTGATCTTTGCCTGATAGGTGCAGCTCGACTGCTGCAAGACGAACTCTTAAGCATGCGCATCCTTCTTATGCACTTCAAAGTGTCGGCGTTAGATACCGATTCTTCGCGTTGGTTCGCGCACACTGTTTCAACATAGCCTTTGCTCTCGTCGCCGTTTCCTTATCACGACAAATGGTTTAGATCTTATCAGTCGTCAGCGAAGCCAACGTGCACCCTTCGTCGTCGCACTGTGCGTAGTGTTCAAACAATACTGAAGCATGCATGGGTGAATTATCGGTGACTTCATCCCATAGGTCACTCGCGTCACATTTTTCACTGTCGCCGCATTCTTTTTGTGATGCTTCCAGAGCTCATCGTGAACACACAACCACCAATCAAAAGGCGGGAAAACAGCCGTTTAACAAGTGTGCAGGTAAGGCTGCCCGACGAAACAAAGGCAAAGGGGCAAAACCTGAGGAGCTATTCTCGCAGTGTCCACTTAGTGGACATGTCCACTTCGGCGGAGTGCGTTCAAGTTACGCAAAAAAACATCGAGTCATGACGTCATGGCGCTCTCGACCACGTCGAGGCACCGAACCCACAAGCACATTCCCAGAGTAAAGAGAAAGAAAGTGGTCGAAATGTACAGTAACAGGACTCTTAAACAAACTTGACAAGTCTGAACTTGCGTATGAACATGTTGAGATGTTTGAAGAACGATGCAGGGAATCCAATAAAACTTCGGTTGGGCCTAGTTGGTAAGTAAAACCTTGTTAATTCGAAGTCACTGGGACTGTGAGAAATCTTAACGAAACATACCAAAACTGGGATAAAAGGAACTTTGAATAATTGAAAGTAATCAGAGATGGTCGTTTGCTGTGCTGGCTAGTTTGCGGCTCCAAGGGTTGTGTTTTCCAGCAATACGTGTTCCCAATTTTGCCGCAAACTCGGGGAACGGCGGGCCTCGCTGCTGCCTGCGCGGGAAAAAAACAAAAACAAAAAAACGTTCTCGTGGTCTGCTGAAATGCGTGCCTGCGAAAACGCCATCGTGCTTCACTGCAGCACAATGTTGACATGCGGGCAGCATGTCACCTGCTCCCTCGCAGCGTCAGCGCGTCATGATGCGACCATTCGCCCATTCTTTCTGGAAAATAAAGAATTTAATAATGGCCAGTTTGACGGAATTCGCTATGTGTTTCGGCTGGAAAACATGATCATTGAAGTTTTCGAACAGAGTTTTCGGTGAAGGAGTTGCACGCAAGAACTCCGCCAGCAGTGCAAGTGCGCAAATTGCTAGAGCAACCGCCAATCGGAGTTTTGCATACATCGCGAATTCTGTCAGACTGTCCTTACTTAATTTCTTTATATTGCCAGAAAGAATGAGTAAATCATGACGCGCTGATGTTGCGAGAAGCATGCGACAAGTTGCCCGCGTGTGACGGCTGTGTTGCAGTGAAGCACGCCTTCTTTTTCGCAGGCGCCCATTTCAGCTGACCACGAGACTGCTTTTTAAATATTTTTTTTCTTTGCGCTGGCAGCAGCGAAAGCGGGGTGCTTCACCTGTCACTCATTAGTATTGCTACACTGCCTTGCCTTGGGGCTCCTAAGGGCCGTCGTTTCCGCGGATTCGCGGCGAAATCGGCAATCGGGAATCGGCATGGGGCACCCAAAGTTTTCGAATTAACCGGGCTGGCGCTAACCACCGCTTCAAATTATCCGCTCAAACTCACATTGCTAAATACGGGACAGCAGAAATATTTCGAATTAAGCGGGATTTCGAAATAACTGAGTTCAAATTAACGAGGTTTTAGTGTACGTAGCATTTAAGGTGAAAACTTGAGCGCAAACAAGACGGACCACAAAGGATAGAACAGACGAGCACTGGCACTTACTAACAACTGCTTTATTCTTCTCTCAACAACGCATATAAATGCCACAACCACAGAGCTTGCATGTGCATGCGTAACAAGACGTATTGCATACGTAAAAACAGATTTCTAACGATCATGCGCATGCATAAATTCATATTCAGAAGGGTACAAAGACAGACACGTATCACTAATACAATCAGCTCGGGTTTTCTTGATGTGGTATGCTTCCGAGGCAAGCTGCACGTGTTCATTGTTACTTCTGCCCAGAACCATCGTCTCTCAAAATCGCGGAGCACAGCTGTAGCAGGAGTTACGATGAGCAACGAGATGTGCTCCTTTGTCAACATTGTTCTTTACTTTTTGCGCATGTTCCCTAAGTCGCTCATTTATGCAGCGCCCAGTTTGCCCGATGTAGGTCTTGCCACAAGCACGGTGTCTGCTACATCCCTTGCAGCACCTGTGTGGTATATGCCATACGTCTGTCTTGTCTTGAAGTTATTGCCATCTCTAATCGCAATAACTTCAAGACGGGCACTAACACCTATTTATATGTCTAGCACCTCCTCTCTGTAATGCCAGTGGGCAAATAAGAGCACAAGATTAAAGCAGGAGTAATCAACTGGGACAAAGCAAACAAACCTGGGCCTTCATCGTGGCTTCCACCTGTCGGGCAGAGTTGAGCGTAAACTGACGCTTAGCCAGCGCCCAGGCCTCCGTCTGCAGGGTGTCCAGGGCACCGTCCACTTCTATCACCGTCTGGTGGGCACGAACGGGGTCATAGCCAATCCCGTTGAGATCCATCTTGGACAGAATGCCCAGCAGCTGAACCTCTTGTTCTGCATCACACCACGGGTAGAGACAGCAGTGAAGCAGCAGATAATTAAAGCCCCTCCTCACCTCTTCCAAAATGGCACATCTTGTAAGCGACATGCCCTTCTAGAATACATTGTGGCTAACAGCATGAAAAACACAGGCGAAGACGAGAAGTCGACACGACACAGCTCTGTGTTTGAGCCACCAAAAAATTTTTTTTTTGAGCCACAGATGGTCCTGGCTAACAGAACAATCAATACAAAGCATGAACTTTCTTGCACAAAAGCCAAGTGTCCATTTGTGGTTCACCGTGCAATGTGTCATTTCTGGTGCTACTAGGAGCTTACAGGAAAGTAGGGAAGTGAGTGTGCCAAACGATAAAACTCTTCCTTGACAGAAGCAGTACTATGTCATTCTTACCAAGAACTAAAACGTTCGCTACATAAAACCACTACAGAGCACACATTACTCCATGTAGCCTTTAACATTCTCAACATGGTCATTAACGGAGCACTGACACAAAAATTTTGCACGTCCCAAAACCACAATATGATTATGAGAGACGCCGTAGTGGAGGGCTCCGGAAATTTTGACCATCTGGTGTTCTTTAACGTGCACTGACATCGCACAGTACACGGGCCTCTACCATTTTGCCTCCATTGAAATGCAACCGCCACGGCTGCGATCGAACCCCTGACCTTCGGGTCAGCAGCCGAGCACCGTAACCACTGCTCCACCGCAGCGTACCAAAATTTTGAACTTTGTTTGAATTATCGAGAGCCTACGGTACATCTTCATCTTGGAATTAGAGTACCAAACAGAGAGGAAGACTGAAGAGTAGAAAAATTAATCAGTCTATGTGTACGTGTTGTGTCACAGATGCACACACAACACAAACATGCCCTCCACTCTTCAGTCTTCGTCTACTGTTTCTATTCTTTTTTCCAGGATGAAGGCATACCAACTTGCTGATTTTTATGCTTTGATAACCATTATTTGCCTGTGACATTCAGTAAATGAAAGGAGATTTCTTCTCAGGTGAGACCTGCACAGAACGGTTTAAGGGGAGATGCGAGTCGAAAAACGCAAGTTTTTTTTTTCAGAAATTACATATTTTTGTTTTTATTTGCTTTCACAAGTTTAGTTTCTCTACTTTCACACCAAAAAAACTGAAGATTGTAATTAAACTCGAAGTAGGTCAAAATCTCTTTTAAAGAGTACAAGGTGGCTACTAAAAATCTAAGAAGTCCTGATTGTCTAGAGTCCCCTGGAAATTGTCACCTGGCTGCTTGACATTGCATTTCACATGAGGGGTTCACTAAAGTCACGTGCTCAAAATAACCATGATTGCGAAGCGCTCATGATTGAACATCATCTTAAATGACAAATCTTTTCCGCATAGATGCGCTTTCACTTATACCTTTAAAATGCGTTTTTCTCAAGATACAGTTGTGGGCAACTTCATGAGTTTTTACATCATGCTTTTGGTACTTCGGATAACCAGATCGGGATTAAATTTCGCCCACATATTTCTTAACATGTGCAGAGTGCAAGTATCTACTTTAAAACTTGATATCGTCTAATATAATTATTATGAACCTAAAATAAGCAATTAGTATGGTCTGAGCATTCTAAGGCTTCTCACATTACAATTTTTCTTGTCCATTAAAATGTCTTATACGTGCTTTCTTGATAGTTATTTGCATTCTACAGACAATGTGGAGCAATATGAGCCAATAATGGCTCAGAACAATAAACATTTACTGGCAAAAGAAGAGTCTACAAAAAGAACTATATTTTACACATTGTCGTGGCACAAAACAAAAACTGTACAACTTACTATAAAACTAATCACATATTTGAAATCAGCATAAAATCCCATATATACAGCAAAAATTTCACTGCCTTAGGCTACAGATTAATGCAACTTTTTTTTCCGAATCGCATCTCCCCTTAAGCACACTTCAGGCACTTTCCTTTGGGAAGTACATTGAGGGAATAAATGTTGATGGGACAAATGATACTTGACGGCACTTGCCTTTGTAGAGGGAGTACATGTTGGCTCTCTTCAAGGCTGACACCAGAGGCCTCTGGAGACGCAACACCAGAACAGAAAGCCTGGCAGCAGCTTCCTCCAGGACATCAGCAGAGTTGGTGACACCTGTGAATTAGTCTCTTCAATCAATCAATGATGTTTTTTCTTTATTTGTGATATGCCCTATAACTCACTCCCTTTGGAACACCCTGAAATGCTCTCACCGTATAATCAATCAATCCATAAATCAATCAATCAATCTTATTTGTGGGCACTGCTTTCTAGCATGGGTGCACGCACAGTAGTAGAATACTTTTACGTATTCTGCTGTTTTTAAACGATGTGAGAGAAGCTTGCTGAAGTCCTAGATGTTATTCACAGCTGTGTACCTCTTTGATCCTTCCACAGTTAGAAAGTGGTTCATGAGTTAAATAACTGAGTGTAATGTAGTCATCGAATATTACCAACAAAAGTACTTGTAATTACTGCCTACAACTCAACTTGACAGTGAATGCAGATTTGGTTTTGTTTGTATAAAGTGGCCCACTTCATTCAAAAACTTTGTGCATGGTGGTAAAGAGTCGTCCTGTATATAACATTAAGGTTTTAAATAGGCTTGTGCGAATATTCGAACGCTTCGAATATTCGAACGAATAGTGCAGTATTCGAATTCGCTTCGATTCGAATTTAAATTATTGAAAATTTCGAAGTATTCGAAACGAACGAATAGATGCATATTAATCCACATGTAACCCCCTGTAAAGGTAGTTTCACTGCAGTGGAGAGGTGCTAAGCGGCGAAAGCACCTTTCCAGGTGTATATGTCCGCATGTAACCCCCCTGTAAAGGTGGTTTCACTGCAGTGAAGGAGTGCTAAGCCGTGAAAACACGTATCAAGGGGAAATCCGCACTGCCACGAAGCCCCACTTCACGGTTAAATGAAGATTTTAAGTTTAAAAGCTTGTTTTACCGGCTTATATGCTCTAGGTATAGTAAATTTTCAAACATTGCATATTTTACAGGTTATCACTAGCATTCTACCGAAAGTCAAATCCTGCTACTATTCAAAGTTGTTTCCACTTCTCTTGAAGCAGTGGCCTATTGAATAGGCTATAGCACCCCCACCTTTATTTTTTTTTATTTGCGCATCTATTCTTCTGTTCGCTTTCCTTTTCCATCTTTCTTTTCCTTTTTCCCCTCCCCCTTAGTGCAGGGTAGCAAACCGGATGCTTCACTTCTGGTCGACCTCCCTGCCTTTCTCTCTTTTTATTCTCTCTCTCTTGAAGCAAGAAAATGGCCTTTGCACAGACCTTGTCACAATTTTTTTTTTATATTGTGCAGGTTAGTTAGGTCATGACAAATATGCCCATTTTTTCTTTATAATATGTGATATATACTATTCGAATTCGATTCGAAATTATTCGACCAAAATAACTATTCGCTTCGAATTCACTTGAGCCTAAAATTCACTATTCGCACAAGCCTAGTTTTAAATTATTTACCGTATTTACTCGCATAATAGGCGCACCTTTTTTTCCAGAAAATCCGGCTCCAAGTTCGGGGTGCACCTATTACGCGGGGAGTAAAATTTCCGAAAATTTTATTTCTGACTACAGCAAAGAGCGCTGATAACGTAAATCACCGAAGCCACGAATATCCGCACTGCAGCCGAAACAACCTTCTTCATAGGCTACACTAGCACAAAGCGTGTTGAGCATGCAGTCT
>JALIZH010023527.1:730000-777967 GCA_030522465.1 Rhipicephalus appendiculatus | reverse complement strand
AAGGAATACCAAGCAGAGGCCCTGACGTCACATTCGTGAAGGCTCCACATCGCAAACACCCGCATCGCCACCTAGCGAAGGAGCAGCTAAACAGATCGCGATTTCCGTCGCGTCGTTTGGAAGAGCATGCGGGCATCGAGCGAGTCGCCAAACTTCTGCGGTGTTTTCTTTTTTTTCGCCATGCAAGCGGCGCAGTCGGTGCACGGATGCTGCTCATTCTGTGTGTTCTTTAGGAAAGCTACGCAATGCCCAGCTGTTGCGTATACCCGGTGCAAAGGCACTGCGCCGTGCTCCCTTATGGGCTGCAGAAATTAGGTGCCTTTTTCCTCTTCTTTCTAACCACCACCAACACCACCCGGTGCAAATCGCTTGCAAATCATGTGCACCGCGGGAAGTACCGGGTGTCACTTTTCATGTGTACGTACGTTCGCTGATCACTAATGCCTGGAATTTGCATGCGAAGCTCTGGGATCTGCGCTCTGTTGGTTCTTACTGATTTTGCCAACTCAGAACGCACGTGAACTTTTCTTTTGGCGTCTGACACGCCGTGCACAACATGGTACGAAGGCATCGCATCGGGCTTTTCGAGGCTGTGTCGTTAATACGGAAGGGCAATAAACTTTTCTTGTTGTTTTCGGACTAGGAGCTGTGTGTACTGTGCGGTGCGAGGTCGCTGCGTGCTAGTAGTTCTGTGCGCATTAGAATCATAAACTTTACGTTCACAATCGCGCAAACAATACAACGGCGTCCTCTTTTCGACGTGAAGTTACGTCAACTACTAGGTTGGCGTTGCACCAAATAGCTACTAAGCAATGCCTTAAAATCATGCATTGTCACGCTCACTACACATGTACGAGCAAAGAACCGCTTATCGGCCAGTAGATCGGAAAATCGGGCTACGAGAAAGGAAAAGGAAGGCCTAACGCCCAGCGGAACGCGCAAGTCACTGTGGGGTGAGTTCGAATACGATGATGCAGGGGCTGAATGTTTCTGATTACGGCACGTTCCAGTGCTTTCTGTACTGTTGTGCAAAACCGCTCCACGAGGAATTTCAGCACGCAGCGCTCGGGCCTGCCACGCACGAACATCTTGGTAAACGTGTGCTTGCAACATTTTACTGCATGCATACCGCACAATACGCCCTAACTTTACTCCGGGACTACAAATCTACCCAGAAGCGAACCAGCGCGGAGAGCACGCCGTGGACATCTGCTGTTTTGTTTGCCCTATACCGCTTTGTTTGTCCTATAAATTTGACGTCATTTCCACCACACTGTTCGTAATGCATTGGGATACGATAGGGCCTTTCCTGAGTTTTCCTTCCTCCATGTACTTTTCATCTTCTGCATTGTTTTTCCTCTGCGGTGCATTTATTGATTCTCATATTAACTGTGGTGTAATCGCTTGGGGTAATCCATATCTTTGTTATCTTCATTCCGTCCAGCATATACAAATTTAAGCAATACAAATCATAACTTGCAGTTCTTCGCGTTCTGATGACTTTAGCCTGCTTGATGAGCACAAAATTGTACCTGTTAAAAAGTTACTTCAATGCAACTTGGCTATAATGTTTTATGAATTACTTAATTTTCAGCTTTCATTTGAATACATTTATTGTAGCTCCCTCAAGAATGCTGATCCCACCAGGTTTGCTTCCGAGTATAATTACTTTCTACCACCAATTCGCACTAACTACGGCAAAAAGGATCTACATTCTCTACCATTCATCTTTCAAATATCTTAACAGCGGAACTTAAAACTATGTCGCCATTTTCATATTTCAAAACATCAATAAATCTTTTAACTTCTGAGGGCTCACTTTAGTTAATGTATATAATTTGTAATTTGTGAATGTTTCGTTTATTTTGGATTTTCTTTTTTTTTCTTGTTTTCCAGCTCTTTGTTTTCTTTTATGTTTTCATTTATGTTTTCATTTTTTTATTGTTATTGCGTGTTTCCAGTGCATTCTATTCGATATTGAATTTCAAAGCTTTGTATATTGTATGCCTATTATTCCATACAGTATTTGAACTGTTGTCGCGTGTTGCTACTATTATTGCCTTATATAACAAAATTATTGCCTATATTATTGTTTTGTATATTGTAAACCACATTTTGCATTCTATTTCATTGTATGCCTATAATTTCATCTCGTATTTGCACTGTTTTTGCATGTTCACCACCTGCTAACTGTCTGCCATTTTTTTAATTCCATTTTTGTTGTTATTTTCAACTGAGGGTCCCGTTCGCCGTAATTATACTCTGGGACACTCATCTGTAGATAAGTATTTTGTAACTGATACTTATGTAACCAATAAACTAAAACTGAAAAACTGAAGGTATACCGCGAGATAAAATGCTGTAATGGCGTTCCGTGAACACGGCACTAATACCCCAACAGAGCCCCTAACCACAGCGGCGTGAAGACACGTGCCGCTTAAAGCTGCCGCAGCAGCAGCCTTTCCTGAGAGGCTCATCTCCGGTTCCATCGGGTAATAACATGCAATGCTTGACATTCCTTTAAAAACTTACTACAGCCTGTGCTGAACAAACGGCCTAAGCCGAGGAATAGCGCTGGGTGTAATGGTATTCTTTGTCTAAATGCTTTTTTCTCAGTGTCAAGCTTGCAGCATTCCAGTAATATGTGGACGACCGTTAATGTTTCACCAGATTCACTACAGACAGGTAGATCATTTTCAAAGAGCAGGTAAGTGTGCCTATTGTACGTATAGCCTATTCTTAGTCGACCTCACTGCGTCGCACTTTACTACGAGGAGGCCATTTTCCTATCTGTGATTTAATTAGGTAGAGCTTGTTTGAAGTCCTAGTATCCCATAATCGCTGCCAGTAGTCCGCAATATTCCTACGCACTAATGATTTAAGATTTAAGGCAGGAAGACCTATAGCGGCTTCCCTAGATTTCGTTCCTATGAAATTCGCCATGTTTACAGCAAGTACATTGCCTTGAATGCCCCTGTGCTCGGAGGCCCAGCACATTATTACACGCTGTTCTGATACTTTTGCATCGCACAGAATGGAAGAGAGTTCAACGCGAATTGGATTTTTATTTCTTTTTAATGATGTCAAAGCTTTAACAACACTTGGGGAGTCTGTATATACAGATAACCTTTTGTTACCTGGTACTATGAATGTATTTAGCAGCAGAAAGGAGTGCATAAGCCTCAGCTTTAAAAATACTCGTCTCTGGGTGCAGCCTCTCGCATTGTGAGAACGATGGACCCACAGCAGCATAAGACAAGTGTGCGTCTGATTTTGATGCGTCTGTCAAAAATGCAGGGCACGAGTATCTTGACTGTAGTTCTAGATAGCGCAGTTTATTGTACACTTCCGGGGCATGCTTAGTTACCTCCACAAAAGACATATCGTTGTCTAATACCTGCCACTACCATCGGGGCAGCGGCCTTGAAGGGGGCAACAATACAAGCTCAAAGGGGACATCCATTTCATAACTACGGTTCCTCACCCACAGCGAGAATGGCCATCGCACTACAGGTCCATTACTATACAGCGTGGCTGAGGTCCCATCATTTATGGTTGTGTAAGGGTGATGCTGTGTATCTGAGTGTACTTTAATGAAGTAAGTAAGTAAAGCTTAAATATGACCTTTGTAGGTGGAGTGACCATTCATTAGATTCCACGCAAAGGCTCTCCACAGGACTTATATAGAATGCATCAGTAGGCGGCCGGATGCCCAGATGATGAACAGGACGTAGCATCTTCAATGTACTTGGATCAGCAGAAGGGTAAGTTGCAGAAGCGTAGTACAAACGTGTGCGCATAAGGCCTTTGTAAAGTTTCGCGAGGCATTCTCTACACTACTCCATGCCGTGTCTGAGAGAATTTTGATTATATTCGTGGTTTTAAGGACATTTATTTTCCAGGTATTTTAATTGAGACATGAAGGTCAGCTTTGAGTCTAGGATCACGCATAAAAATTTCTGTTCTGTGTTCAAAGATAAGCGATGCCCTTGTAGATGGACCTCGTGGTGTAGAGTTGGGCATCTCCTTTTTGAGAAAAGAACGTAGGAGCTTTCCCGTGGGTTTATTTTGAACCCATTCTCATTTTCCCAGGTTGACACTTCACGGAGGCTTAACTGTAGCTGCCGCTCACATATTGCAAGATTACAGGATTTAAACCCTATCTGAATATCGTAGACGCAGACAAAATAAAACATGTCTCGGGAAATGGATGACTGTAGAGAGGTCCTTTTTACTATAAAGCGGATCCAGCTTAGCATTCCACCCTGCGGCACACTAGGCTCTTGGATAAATGGCTTGGATAGAGCATTTCCTATTCTGACGCGAAAGGTACGATCACTTGGGTAACTTTCTATTACGTTTAGCATGTTACCACGAACACTGATTTCCGAGAGGTCTTGCAAGGCTCCGAATCACCATGTAGTCTCATACTCTTTCTGTATATCAAGAAACACAAAAAGGAAAAAGACTTTATTTGGATAAAGGCATCCAGAATGTAGGCCTCAATATGCACGAGATGGTCTGTTGTGGAGCGGACTTCCCTTAAACGGCACTGGCACATATCGAGTAGCTTATCCGTTTCAAGAAAGTATGAGAGCCGGCAATTTATCATCTCTTCAAATAGCTTACCAAGTCTTGTCAGAGCGATTGGCAGGTAGCTTGCAGCACAATATGACTCTTTGGCTTGTTTTAAAATGGGCATTACGATGGCCTCCTTCTATGCTAATGGAATCTATCCTGCGGCACAGATCTTGTTATAGAGACTGAAAAGCACCATCTGTGGGTCAGGATGGAGATGCTTTATCATTGTGTACATGATTCTGACAGCTCCACGCGAAGACTTGTGACAACAGTTCAAGGAAGTCCTAAACTCAGCCATGCCAAAGGGACGGTTGTACGCTTCGTTTATACTAGGCTTGCGGTTCAGTATTTTCTTCTTTGCTATTTCTTTGTGTTTACCGAAACTGGCTGAGTAGTTTGATGAGCTGGGCACACGCTCGAAATGATCAGCCAAGCGCGTTTGCCTGGTCTTCAAGGATGTTTATCTCATAATTATCTTAGTGTATTCCACATTTTCATCCCTTGCGTGTATGTTTTCAAGATTTTCCGCCGTCGGGTGCTCACGTAAAAGAGGTCCATACCTTATTTTGCTTTTTGCGTGCACTCTTGCACTGGTCATTCCACCATGGGACATGCCTTTTTGTCACGGGTATACACTCTAATGGCACTTCAAGCATAAAAGCGGAAAAATGAGTAATAGCATCGTCAAAGTTAAAATCATTAAAGGGGTCATGAACCACTCCTCGCGCTTGGCGTCAAAAACACCTTGCAATGAGTGGGACGCCTCCCAAGAATATAAAGCCGAAAGATTTTCTCGAAAAGCTAAAGTAGGACCGGAGATATAGCCGTCCTTATATTTACCTGTCGCATTCCCCCCTCAGCTCGCTTCATTCCGAAGGAGAGGGCAGCGCCGTTCGCAGATCCCCGTCCAGTGCATTACGTCACCTGGCTTCAACATTGTGTGGTTTCCTTTCCGCGTAACTTGGCGGTTCTGACGGCTGCTGCTGGCAACTCATAGTTCCGGTCGGCTGCTTCTCGCTGCGTGGTCTGGCGCGGTGTATCGCGTCTGGGTCTAAGCACTCACGCTATCTATTTATATTGATACAGTCGTCTAAACCGCTGTGTTTCCCTTAGTCGCACGTCTACTGGCTCGGATGCGCGCGTGCTTGCGTCCTCTGCTTGCGGCTTGTTTTCGATTGTGCGCTTACGTCAGCAGCATGCGTAACAGCCCGCCGATGGATCCGCACTCCGAGCCCGGATTGAAAGTACGACACGGGAAATGGGTTTTGATCCCTTTGCCGTGTCGTAGACAACCGGCGGCGGCCACTGATTGTGGAAACAGGTTGTGTGTGGTACACAGCACACGCAAAGTAGCCTAATTTGGCGTTTTAAGGGCTGCAATCCACCTTAATACTATCTGCATCGTTAGCATACAGCCTTAGGGTGAAATGAGATGGGTGGAATAAGGTTCTGCGTCCTCAATTTTACTTCATTAAGAAATTGGTGGGCGAAAGGAGGTAAATTCCCGATCTGACGTTATTCATCACGAACGAGACCAACAAAAAAACTCCCATTTCAGCTCCTCAGTCATGTTTCGTGTTTATTTGTTTCTGAAGCTCTCTGCAATGCATTCAGTGCTGGCGGGCGTGCATGCAGCTGTGCAGGGGGGAAGCGTGTTGTCATAAGAAAGCACAAAGTTCTCAGAGTGCTTAATAAATTCATGAACGCGTTTATCAATGATTTCTTCGTCTCGTCGAGTGATATACTTTGTCGTACGGAATGCTTCAGAGGGCACACTTTGGGCCGTTGGGCTCGAGTTCACACAGCACTTCGACCACAGATTGACTTCGCTTAGGCCGTTTTTCCATCAAATGGAAATTAAACTAAACGGAAAAGCCTGCAAGCCCTCGATGTGGTCGATTGGCACGGCGTGCAGACTCAGTATACGTTTTTGGATAACGAACTGGCCAGAGGCGGCGTGCCTCAAAGCACGGAATAAAATGCCGTGGGGAGAAAGCCTGACGCAAAGAAAAAAAAACACAACAAAAAAAAACGGATTTTTATCAAGCGGCGGCTGTGAACAGGAGGAAGCGAGACTAAATGCCCTTTGACCTTCGGGCGGCTGCGGCCCGCCTGCTCGTCAGCAAGAGCGAGGACGCCTACGCACACGCGAAGCCTACGCACACGAAGGAAAAAAAAGAAAGAAAGAAAGAAAGAAAGAAAGAAAGAAAGAAAGAAAGAAAGAAAAAAACACGAGGAGAAAGTCGTTTAGGTTCAGAATTGCCAGCGGAGACTATCGTAGGCTGGCCCCAGCAGAGTGCGTGATGCCGAAGAGAAGCCGTCTTAATTGGGATTACCTTGGCCTTGTGAATGCCGCTTCTGAACTGCCCAGCTTTGTCGGCCGTGTGTGTGCGTTTTGTGCCTGTAGCCTTACTGTGTTCTCGCCGCTGGACATCAGTGATTAAGTTCTCGCCGCTGGACATGATTAAGCTCACGTAGCGACGATGTGTGATGCGTGTTTGGAAATTCCTACGAATATAGCACATGCTTCGCACGGCCAGCCAATCAATGCGCGAGCGCGCCTTGAAAAAGATGTTTGTCCGACATAATTTCCTGGCTTACGATAAAGCATAAATGAAGCCGAGTGCTTTCAGAGAGTATACACTTAAGCAGAAAACATAAAAAAAAACACGCTAGTATCACGCTGTCATGTGTTGAAATGTGGATTGAGGCCAAGGTTGTTTTCTGTTTATTCTGTTTTCAAACTTGCGTTGCTTGTTTTGATCATCCGTCTCTGTGTTAATTTGTGCGCTTTAACATGTGACATAATCGTCGCATAATTATGGCCATATGATGTTAGACATCCGCTTAGTGACCGTGTGTTTTGTGAAGCACGTGCATTTTATGTTATGGTCACTTCATTAGTGACATATCAGCACGGGACCTTGCCAGGGTTACATGTGTGTATTTATAGCCGTTAGGAGATCTGTTAGTTGTGCAAGGCTATTTTGATCGCCTTGATATAATTCAGTGGAATGTGTTGAACCACGCGGTTGAATCACCTTGTTTCTTCCCTCACGTTATTTTGTTTTGCATTATGCTGCCACAGTTTTTATGATCTGTACTCAGTGTTCTCACTGTTGACACAATTTCTGGCAAGGTAAAAGCGCTGGTAATGTGTCCAGGTTTCCTCTTCTCTTCATTACAAGTATGCAGGTAATTTTTGCCACGAATCAAATACCAAGTCGCTCTATCGACAGTCCTAAACAGAACTGCTGTGGTTGATCAAGAAGCTAGTGTCGAACATGTTTACTTACAAAGTGAACCTTAAAATTCACGCCCCTCTACACTATGGTGCTAACTTCACTGACATCGAAAACTGCCCGAATGGCTGTACACAGGACAATAGTAACACTTCTGGTGTTGTTTTGCATTTCTTTACCTTCTTGTATTTTTCGCCCGGTATACTTGAAGTGAAAACTTCACAAGGAACTACTTAGCAGCCTCTCAATATTGTATTAGTTTAATGTTTTGTTCAAAAGTCGGCAGTAAGTATAGTCAAGTGCGAGTCCTTGGTAAGAAATTCATTTTTATGGATACAGAAAGCTTAATTGACTTCTTTTTTTTATCATTTTCAAGAAGACATTTCTGGCAACGCAGCAAGGGTTGCTCGCCCACCTGCTTATATACGAGACAGTGTATTGTGGGAACACTCCGCTGTGCCTCACTGTACACTATCTCGAATATTTCGTATACATCTTGCAGCATTTGGGCAAATACTGGGATTGATGCAGAGTTTTATGCATGATACTTCGAGCAACCTTTCCAGTAGCATGTGCATTTGAAAATTTCGCATTGTCCAAAACGACATTGAGTGGAACCGGCTTTAATCAGCAAACCTAATCCTAAAATGGACAGTTGGGCGGGTTGATGTGTATTCAGAGTCAAAGAAAGTGCGGGTAAAAAAAAACAGAACTCAGGGAAATCAGACTGACAGGAACAGGACGATGGGCTACTAGCAACTGAAGTTTAAGGCAAACGATAGAAAGATATACACACATAGTACAAAATAATTCGGCAGACCCCACATATCATGTGAATCTATGTTATCCGAAGCATGCGGAGGGATGGTGACTGTGCTCTAATTCTTTTATTGAGCGAAACGTTCCCAAATGACGCTAAAGGTATGTACTAATGTACGCACAGATATACGTTAAACAGTCGCATATCTTTTATATAACTAATTGTTCACAGTTGCGTGACGATACGAACAAGAACATGGGTATTACGAGCACTAGAAGCGGTAAGCTGATATGTAGTGTTTCTGCTTACGAGGATGGTAGGCCTGGTTAGTGCTACGCAGACCAACTTCAGTGGATAGCACTTAAGTATGAAATGGACGTTAACCAGACGTGACGCCTGCATTATGGGAGTACATATGTAATGTTTATAAAGTTACATAGCTATCACTGCAACCGCAATTGACGTTTCACCAACATTACGCTTGCATAGGGTATTTTCCTAAAGCAGTTTCGAGACCTGGCGTGGCTGTGTGGTAGAATACTTGATTGCCACGCAGAATGCTTGGGTTCGATTCTTGCTGGGACCCTGATTTTTATTAGTTTGCATTCGTCCGGTCAACGAGGCTTAAGTCAGTGTTTCTTAAAGCTCTCTCACAGAAATTTCTCAACTCTGTTCTTCCTGTTCCAGGGTAGATATAAACTATCACCTTTGGCGTATACCCGCATACCGCGGCCCGTGGTATACGGGCATGTGCCACACGTGCATGTGCCACACGTGCATGGAGGAAAAGGTTTGACGACGTACGCAACGGGATCTTCACGTTATTGATGTCATCATCAGCCGGACAAATTCGCCAAATCGTCTTACCCTACCCTACTAATTATGGTCTATCTCAAGTTAAGGAGGCGATTTATCTATCTATCTAGTCTTCCTGACGTAGGCGGCTAGATAGATAGATAAATAGATAGATAGATAGATAGATAGATAGACAGATAGATAGATAGATAGATAGATAGATAGATAGATAGATAGATAGATACATGATAGATAGATAGATAGATAGATAGATAGAAACGCTCATAGTGCCTGCAGTACGCAAAGAAATGCTTCGCACTTAAAAATTACAAAATTAAAGAATCACGCAGTCGCAGAAACAGTACAAACATGTCTAAAAAATTTGGCAGAACCCAAGTACCATGGGAATCGGTGTTATGCGAAGCATGCGGAGGTAAGGTGACTGAGTTGTAATTATTTTATTAGGAGCGAAGCTCCTTAGGCCGGCACTCCGCCGTCGCCGTTGAAGCTCCCTGGCACTGTGACAGCTGTGGCGTCTCCCCCTCACGCGGAAGGATAAGTTAGCTTTATGAACGCTGGAACGCTGATGGCATCTGCACGATGCGCAAAGCGCGAGAATACGAACGCATGCGAAACGGAGGCAGATTAGTCTCCTTCTCCCTCTTTCCTCGACTCTTCCCTCTCCCATCATGCCGGCGAACACGCGAAACTATCACTTCACCCTGGGTCCACCCAGTGGTTGGTCCGTTGCCTGGACAATGAAACGCCGCGCGCGTGGAACGCCGCATGCATCCCATTTCTAAGGAGCTTCGCTCATCGGTTGTATTCGTACACCGAACAACTGCTAGTTTTTTGAGCGAAACATTACGAAATGATGCTAAAGATGACATTCCAAATGTTGCTCGCATAGGCATATGTTGAACAGTCGCATATGTTTCATATAGTCACTTGTTTACAGTTGCGTAACGCTGCCAACAGAAACATCAGTATTGCCAACACCAGTAGCCATGAGCTGATATGTAGCGCTTGTGCTTGCGAGGATGGTAGCCCTGGATAGTGCTACGTAAACCAACTACAGTGGATGGCGCTTAAGTATACAATTGACGTTAACCCGACATGACGCCTGCTTTATAGGAGTGCATATGTAATGTTTTTGAAGTTAGATAGCCAGCACTGCAACCACAATTGACGTTTCACCAACATTACGCCTGCATAGGGTCTTTTTTTCCAAAGCAGTTTCGAGAGCTGACGTGGCTCTGTGGCAGAACACTTGATTGCCACGCAGAATGCTTGGGTTTGATTCTTGCTGGGACTCTGATTTCTATTCTTTGCATTCGTCGGGTCAACGCCACCGATGTCAGTTTTTCTTAACGCTCTCGAATTTAAATTACCAATGTATGTCCTCGCCGTTATTGGGTAGACATAAGCTGTTAATCACCTGTGGCGCATACCCACATACCGTGGCCCGTGGTGTTGCCACGCGCGTTTCTTTTACTGTATTCGGTTTACGCCCACAAAGACTGTGAACAAACCGCGCCTGCAGTGTTCGAGAAGGTTCACGATTCTAGTAGATCATTTTGTTAAGATTGCGCGCAAGACGCGAACACCCAAGATTATTCGAGAGCTTGCGCGACGACCAGAGATAAGACAAGAATGTTCGACGCGTGAGTTATAAAAGCCAGCGCGTTCTAACGATGTTCAGTTCATCGACGGCCGACGCTCTGTTCGCCGCTATGAGTGCAGTGTGTATTGCTGTAATCTGACTTTCTGTTTACCGGCCACAAGTTCGGCCTAATAAACAGTTTCATTTTTGGACCTACCGACTTCTGCCTTCGTCGACGTCACGACCACGTGACATCTGGTGGAGGTGCTGCTTCGTTCATGTACCGGACACCCCCGTCAAGTCGTGAACCCAGCCCCGGTCGTGAAGGAGACGTCGACGCCAACCACGACCAGCGAGTTAGCCGTAGGCAACAAGGTCTACATCCGGAGTACGGCCCTCTACCCGACAAGACTCGCAAGACCAAGACCATGACCACGACAGCGGCAACGATGACAGCCCCTGCGCCACCTCCCGCGATCGTGATGCAGCCGCCAAGGGAGCCACCGACTTTCCGGGGATCATCACTTGAAGACCCAGAAAGCTGGCTGGAGACCTACGAACGAGTCGCTGCCTTCAACAGCTGGGACACCGAAGAAAAACTCCGCCACGTCTACTTATACCTAGAAGACGCGGCGAGGACGTGGTTCGAGAACAGAGAATCGGCGCTACAAACCTGGGATATCTTTCGGACGACGTTCCTAGGCACCTTCACGAGCGTCGTCCGAAAGGAACGTGCTGCAACTATCCTGGAGACACGCGTGCAGCTTCCTAACGAAAACATTGCGATCTACACGGAGGAGATGACCCGCTTGTTTCGCCACGCCGACCCCAACATGACCGAAGAGAAGAAAGTGAGCTTCCTTATGAGGGGTGTGAAGCAAGAACTCTTCGCCGGATTGATCAGGAACCCTCCGAAGACGGTCGCCGAATTCGCATCCGAAGCCTCGACCATCGAGAAAACGCTCGAGATGCGGACACGGCAATACAACCGCAGCTTCTCGGCTACAAGCTACGCGGACGTCCAAGTGCTAGGAACCGCCGACCTGCGTGAGACGATCCGAGCGATCGTGCAAGAGGAGCTGCGAAAAATTCTACCTTCAGCGCAGCCTCAGGTGGATTCCATCGCTGACGTCGTACGCCAGGAGATCCAGCAATCACTGGGCGTTCCGCAGCCTCCAGAGCCGCAGCTGCAAGCCATGAGCTACGCTGCTGCAGCCCGACGCAGTGCACCTCCTCTACGCCCCCCGTCAGGACGCCGCACAGCCGCGCTACCGTCGCGAGACGCCGCCGCCGCATCCACCGCCGCCATCTCGCCCGCCTGTCAGCCAGCGCTACACGCGCAGGAAGACCGACATCTGACGTGCCCCCGACCACTGCCCACTATGCTACCACTGCGGAGAAGCCGGCCACACTTACCGCCGCTGCCAGTACCGCCAGATGGGACTGCGTGGTTTCGCCATCGACGCGCCGCGTCCACAGCGGGGTGAAAGACCACGCGACATCGCCGACTACCTCGCAGGCGCTCAGTGGACACCCCGACGACCATCGCGCTCGCCGTCGCCTGGCCGCTACATGTCACCGCACCACCGGCAGTACGCTGGCCCAAACCGGGGCCGATCTCCTAGCCCTTACTCGGAAAACTAAGGGCAGCAACCGATGGAGGTGCGGTTGCTGTACGACGAACTACCGAAGATCCTCCGCCGCCGACGACGACGCCGCGACGAGACCTCAAGAACCCGCCGCAACCCGGACGCAGCCGTGACGTCGAAACTTCGCGGCCTGAAGATGACCTGACGAAGCAACATCGAAGCAGCGGTACAAACCGTCGTAGCCGTGACCCGACGCCGCGGCCCAACCGCAACGCACGACGACGAACCAGCGACCTCGACGTAATATTCGACGGCCACAACGTCACCGCTCTCGTCGACACTGGAGCCGACTATTCCGTCGTCAGTGGGTCTTTCGCGACGAAGTTGAAGAAAGTAAAGACTGCTTGGCAAGGCCCTGAAATCAGGACCGCTGGGGGTCATCTAATAACGCCGGCCGGCGTATGCACCGCAAGAGTCACCATCAATAACCGGACTTATCCCGCCAGCTTTCTAATTCTGCAGCACTGTTCCAGGGATGTGATACTGGGGATGGACTTCCTAAGTCAACACGGCGCCGTCATCGACCTGAGGTCTGAGTCGATAACACTGACTTCAGAAAAAGCGTTGCCGCCCCACGCGTCGCTGGAGAATCATGCCTTGAATGTAATAGAAGAGCAGGTCACCGTTCCGCCTCTTTCCAGCGTCGTCATTTCCGTCGGCACCGAAATACCCGCTAACCTTGGAGGCGTCGTCGAGGGCGATGAGTACCTGCTTGTGAACCGTCAGATTTGCGTCGCAAGAGGCATCGCCGAGTTGCGCGACGGCAAAGCAAAGGTACTGCTGACAAACTTCAGCCACGAATATAGGCACCTCAACATTGGTACGACGGTCGCCTACATCGAGAAATTCGTGGACACCAGCAATGCTTTCGCCCTCTCCGATACTGCCGAATATTCTTCGACGAATCGAGGTCCCGAAACAGATTTCGACGTCAACCCCAGCCTCCCAAAGCAGAAGCAAGACCAGCTCAAAAATCTGCTCCTGCAATTCAATGACTGCTTCTCATCATCGTCAGGAATTCGACAGACTCCAGTCGCCAAGCATCGTATGATAACTGAAGAAAGTGCCCGACCAGTCCGTCAGAGCCCGTATCGAATTTCGACGCGAGAACGCGAAGCCGTAAAGAAGCAAGTCGACGAAATGCTACGCGACGACATAATCCAGCCGTCCGAGAGTCCCTGGGCGTCTCCCGTGGTTTTGGTGAAGAAGAAGGACGGCACGCTACGTTTCTGCGTCGACTACCGTCGCCTGAACAACATCACGAAAAAGGACGTGTACCCGCTCCCACGGATAGACGACGCCCTGGATCGACTCCACAACGCAAAATACTTTTTTCGTCGATGGACCTCAAGACAGGCTACTGGCAAATCGAGGTCGACGAGAGAGACCGAGAGAAGACTGCCTTTATCACACCAGACGGTCTCTTCGAGTTCAAGGTAATGCCCTTCGGTCTTTGCTCGGCGCCTGCGACGTTCCAACGTGTAATGGATACCGTACTGGCAGGCTTGAAGTGGCAGACTTGTCTTGTGTACTTGGACGACGTCGTTGTGTTTTCCTCAAACTTCGACGAACACCTCCGGCGCCTTGAAGCTGTACTTCAAGCAGTCAAGACCTCCGGACTCACCCTGAAGCCACAAAAGTGCCGCTTCGCCTACGAGGAGCTCTTGTTCTTGGGCCACGTGATAAGCAAGTCCGGAGTACGCCCAGACCCGCAGAAGACAGCCGCCATCGCTACGTTCCCGCCACCCGCCGACAAGAAGACCGTGCGTCGATTTCTCGGCCTGTGTGCCTATTGCCGGCGGTTCGTTAAAAACTTCGCCCGCATCGCCGAGTCCCTCACTAACCTCACCAGGACCGACGTCGAGTTCAAGTGGGAAACGCCGCAAGAGGAAGCATTTCAGGAACTAAAACGACGCCTGCAAACGCCTCCGTCACTTGCGCATTTCGACGAACACGCCGAAACAGAAGTGCACACCGACGCGAGCAGCGTAGGACTCGGCGCCGTCGTTGTGCAGAGGACGGACGGACTGGAAAGGGTTATCAGTTATGCTAGCCGGTCGCTATCAAAGGCAGAGGCCAACTACTCCACAACAGAAAAGGAGTGCCTTGCCATCATCTGGGCTACATCAAAGTTTCGCCCCTACCTTTACGGCAGGCCCTTCAAAGTTGTGAGCGACCACCACGCCTTGTGTTGGCTAGCTAGCTTGAAAGACCCTTCTGGTCGCCTCGCACGGTGGAGCCTGAGACTTCAAGAATTCGACATCACCGTCGTTTACAAGTCCGGAAGAAAACACTCTGACGCCGACTGCCTGTCTCGTGCCCCCGTCGACCCACCGCCGCTGGACGACCAGGATGATGACGGCTTCCTGGGAACCATAAGTGCCGACGACTTCGCCGAGCGACAGCGAATGGACCCACTGTTCCGAAGGTATTCAGAAGAGCGCCACTGTTCCGAAGGTATTCAAGAGAGGACTGGCGTCGTTCTTCCTGCAGAACGGAGTCCTCCTAAAGAAGAACTTCTCGCCCCATCGAGCCAAACACCTTCTCGTGGTTCCATCAGGAATGAGGCCAGAAGTCCTCCAGGCCCTACACGACGTCCCGACAGCTGGACATCTCGGTGTTTCCCGCACGATCGCAAGAGTACAGGAAAAGTACTACTGGCCGCGCCTTGCCGCCGACGTCGCCCGCTACGTAAGGACGTGCCGAGACTGTCAGCGACGGAAGACACCGCCTACAAGACCAGCAGGCCTCCTTCAGCCGATCGAGCCCCCCCTCGGCGACCGTTCCAGCAGATCGGGATGGACCTCCTGGGGCCGTTCCCAACGTCGACTTGCGGAAACAAATGGATCGTCGTAGCCACCGACTACCTTACCCGCTACGCCGAAACAAAAGCCCTGCCCAAAGGCAGTGCCGCCGAGGTAGCCAAGTTCTTCGTTGAGAACATCGTCCTTCGACACGGCGCCCCAGAGGTTCTCATCACCGACAGAGGCACGGCGTTTACGGCTGACCTAACCCAGGCGATCTTGGGATACAGCCACACAAGTCACCGCCGGACCACCGCGTACCACCCACAGACCAATGGCCTGACCGAGCGTCTAAATAAGACCATCGCCGACATGCTGGCCATGTACGTCGACGTCGAACACAAGACGTGGGACGCCATCCTTCCGTACGTGACCTTCGCATACAACACGGCCGTGCAGGAGACGACGCAGATGACGCCGTACAGGTTGGTCTACGGGCGGAACCCGACAACGACGCTCGACGCCATGTTGCCGAACGTGACCGACGAGGAAAACGTCGACGTGACCGCCTACCTACAGCGCGCCGAAGAAGCACGACAGCTCGCCCGCCTGCGGATCAAGAATCAGCAGACGACTGACAGCCGCCGCTACAATCTTCGACGACGGTTCGTGGAATACCAGCCCGGCGACCGCGTTTGGGTGTGGACGCCGATACGACGACGTGGACTTAGTGAAAAACTTCTGCGACGATACTTTGGACCGTATAGGGTGCTTCGACGTCTCGGCACACTCGACTACGAGGTTGTCCCCGACGGCATTTCGAACTCTCAACGGCGCCGTGCGCGACCTGAAGTCGTCCATGTCGTGCGCCTCAAGCCGTTTTACGCGCGGTAGTGAACCTGAGGACTGTACTTGTTTTTTTTCTTTCATTGGACTTTCTTGTGCGTATTGTTTACTGAACTTTCTTGATTTATTGTCGCTATTTATTGTTGCATGTATTTTTACCATGTGTTCTGTTCTAAGCATCGGGACGATGCCTTTTCAGAGGGGGGCATTGCCACGCGCGTTTCTTTTACTGTATTCGGTTTACGCCCACAAAGACTGTGAACAAACCGCGCCTGCAGTGTTCGAGAAGGTTCACGATTCTAGTAGATCATTTTGTTAAGATTGCGCGCAAGACGCGAACACCCAAGATTATTCGAGAGCTTGCGCGACGACCAGAGATAAGACAAGAATGTTCGACGCGTGAGTTATAAAAGCCAGCGCGTTCTAACGATGTTCAGTTCATCGACGGCCGACGCTCTGTTCGCCGCTATCAGTGCAGTGTGTATTGCTGTAATCTGACTTTCTGTTTACCGGCCACAAGTTCGGCCTAATAAACAGTTTCATTTTGGACCTACCGACTTCTGCCTTCGTCGACGTCACGACCACGTGACAGTATGTCCTCGCCATTATTGGGTAGACATAAGCTGTTAATCACCTGTGGCGCATACCCACATACCGTGGCCCGTGGTGTACGGGTATGAGCCACACGTGTCTGGAGAAATGAGTTTGACGACTTCGGTGACGGGATTTTCACGTTGTTCAAGTCATGATCAGCCAGCCATATTTGTCAAATCCTCTTACCTTCCCATACTAACTTTGGTCGACTTCAAGTTAAGGAGGTAATCTCGAGAGCATCCAGACGTAGGCGGCTAGATAGATAGATAGATAGATAGATAGATAGATAGATAGATACCTAGACAGAAATGCTCAAAGTGCTTTCAGTACGCAAAGAAATGCTTCGCATTTAAAAAGCAAAACACATGTTAAGCTTCAGTTGCTAGTACCGTGTCGTCCTGTCCCCTTCATTTCTATGTGTGTTGTGGTTTTGTTTTTCCGCTTTCTTCAACTATTAACATGAGTCCTGACTGCTTTACAGCCTCTATACGCGCATGGTCTAATTTTATTCAACCTCATGGCATACCTAGTCCTAAGATTCCAATGTGCCAAACCACCAGCCACTATTTGGAGGAAATTTTTAGTTTTAAGCATGTGATTGCCTAACTTCAAGTTGTCTTTGCAGCCATGGTGCTGGGCTTAATTTTTAATGCGGCATTTATGCATAAGCCATGAAGTCAGGAATTAAAGATGAACAACTTGAAGTTGCAGATGGCACTTGCTGGCATGGAAATATTCTTAACATAGATGTACAAATTATGCATAATAGAAGTAGTCGTACATTGCTGTCATTTGATAATGCCGACAAGTTCCCAAGCATAATTCCTGAAATTTACGTTAGTTTTCAGACTCTTCCCAGAAACAGACTCTCCGCAGTGGGAAGCGCCCACAAAGGGAAGAAAATCTTGTGAGCTGACGGACAGCGAGGAAACGCCACAGCTAGCGCCGCCTTCCACAATGGACTGTTTTTGCATGTTCAGGCCTGCTACGGTGCCGACATGTCTCGTAGGTCTTGACAAGAGCGATCTAAGACGCCGTAGACCCTTTCCTGCCATTCTGGGGAGAGACGGAGTAACTCGCCCGCCAACTTGTCTTCCCGGCTGACCCCACGTGAGTGTCACTGACCGCAGGAACTTGCATCAGCCAGTGCAACGACCCATCGGCGACAGTGTGTTATTGGCTGGTGACATGGTGGGTGGTGTCATGTGTGTGACTGGTTTCGAATCAAGAAAGAGGAGCCAGCCTCAGGGGTTAAAACGACGGTGCTAAGGGGAAGAAGACGCTCTGGGCCTTGGGTTAACGGCTCATCCGCCACGCCCGTGGCTCTGGGCCCTGGGTTAATCGCTCATCCCGTTCGCTCGTCGCGGAAATTTTACCCTTTTCATGATGTAAATAATTGTCCAGAAAGTGTCAGTAAACCAGTTTGGTTTTCGTTTTCCCATCTTGCTAGCATCATTTCCTCAACCCGGAGACTCACCAGGCTACCAAACAGAGTCGGGTCCGACGCAACCCTAACGTCTCAACAACTGACGTCAGCGCCTTGCGGGAGATAAGCCTTGGGCGCAACAATAGATAGATACGCAGATAGACAGGCTCAAAGTGCCTGCAGTACCTCAAAGAAATGATTCGCACTTAAAAAACTACAACATGACTACCTGCATGGTTGCATATTTCTTAAAAGTAATGCTAGTCATATTGTACGAATTTAGTTACCTTCATGTGTAGGCCCACACCAAGTTCCTTGTACATCCCACTTTGGATTTTGCTTACGTACTGGCACTGTGAAGTGCACATGTCGGTGTGCATTATGATGACATTTTACACGCTACTTTGGAAGTTGCATTACTGCTGAGTTATATATAGTGCTTGGGCTGCATTGCATATGTTGTTCCACGTGTTCAGTATTGTGTGTAGGTTGTGTGCACAAAGATGGAAAAATGCGTATGCTTAAACTGACATGAATTGTGTGTAGGTTGTGTGCACAAAGATGGAAAAATGCATATTCTTAAACTGACATGACAACTGCTCTGTTTTGATTCCAATAAAATATTGCAAACGCTGTTTCGTGTATCATTTCAGGTACGACTATTTGTCGTGCATGCAAATGAAAGAAGTGAACTTCTGCATGCAATACAAATTGCTGAAACGCAGCTGGCTCAATGTAACGGCTTGTGTTTATTACCAAACAAGTGGAACAGATGATTTATTCAGTAGAAGACAATGTGAAATAGACGACAGGCAGATAGGCAGAAGGTGATCACTGTGTTCTAGCTTAAGTTGGGTGATCCTTCATCAATCGTAGCATAATTGAAGGTGCGTGTGGCATAAAGTTTAACATAATGTGCAGATGGGTGACGGAGTGCACATATGACTAGGTTTTTCCAGTTTTGTGCCTATTTACTACAGTCCTCGTGTTTCTCTGTTATGTGTATGAAATTCTGAATGGCGAACAAGCCAACCTGTCTACTTCTGTGCATAGTATTAATGAGAACAGACAATGATGCCAAGGAAAGTCCCTCGGTCCCTGCCGGTGGCAAGTTGTCTCTTCGTCCACTTTTCTTTCTTCACATTTACATTACAATTACTTCTAATAGCACCCCCTATACTTTCCTTGGCATCATTGTCTGTTAGTTCTCATTAATACTGTGTTTAACAAAGCAAATGAGCCCTCAAATCTACACTTCTTTCCTTCATTCATAGCGAGGGTCTCGTTCTGGCAGAATTGATGCATTCAGGTAGTATGCGAGGGATAATTGGTCAGCTGCCAACTCGTAATAAGATCACGTACTACGTGGCGCCAACAGGAAAAAAAGAGTGTTCCACACTCGCCGTGATGGCAACGGGCGGCGCTGGCTGACGCTCCCACGTTTAAATGCACACATATACCCTGTAAAGTGGAAGGAGGCATGACCGCCACCGTAGCTCAGTGGTAGAGCATCGGACGCGTTATTCGAAGGTTGCAGGTTCGGTCCCTGCCGGTGGCAAGTTATCTTTTCGTCCACTTTCCTTTCTTCACATTTACATTACAATTACTTCTAATAGAATCCCCTATACTTTCCTTGGCATCATTGTCTCTTAGTTCTCATTAATACTGTGTTTAACAAAGCAAACGAGCCCTTAAATCTACACTTCTTTCCTTACTTCTGTGCATGTAGGATACTAGCAATTAAAAAGACCATTATTTCCTGAAGAACAGCTGTTTCATTGAGGAAGACGGTAATATATATATATATATATATATATATATATATATATATATATATATATATATATTAATTGGTACTGCATCATCTGTGCAAGAGGAGTGCCAAGTACACAATGACGTTCACAAGGGAGAAGTGCATGAGCATTAAGTTTTTTATTTAGTGGAAGGCCTCTCGCTGCTAAATTTTTGGTGGTTGTGCTTGACAATAGCGTACGCCTTAGGCATTCGCTTTAACGCATTTGGGTGATGTTTAACAATAAAGGTTACTTAGTAAGATTTACGGTAGTCTCCGAATGTGTAAGCAAATAAATACTGAATTTGAGTTATAGAGAACCACTGTGTGCCGCGCTGAAGTGCGAGTTACGAATAAGTGCTAATTGCTGAAATAGATTATGGTTCAGCTGCTCAGAAGGCGCTGCTGCCCCTGCGTATGGCTCGCGACAGCACGCACGCATTAAATGCACTTAATGTAGGCGCGTTACAATGTCCTTGTAACTCTGGCTTCTGCATAGGCGTGCACACGGCGGGGGCGGGCGCCTCCCCCCTAGTCACCTAAGGGCGGGCGGGGCGAAGTCTGCCGCTTGACCTATTAGGTAGAGCGGGCGCTGCGACGAACCTTGCACCCCCCCCCCCCCCCTGAAGAGGAACCCTGCGCACGCTTATGGGCATCTGCGTGTGTAACTTTTATATGCTATGGAAGCGGCAGCGATGAGCGCGCCGCGGGTAGACGAGAACGATGTGCACGGGCACGCTCGCGGCTCGCGCTCAGCGGCCGCTGACGCAAGACGAGAGTCGCGGCCGAGTCTTAAAATGATAAAGACGTGTTGCTGAGTGCCTCGTCCTCCTCTCTGAGGGGTGCTGTGTGGTAGGAGGCCCAAAACACATACAATGGAAACACAGACGGTCTTCGAACAGCTCAGAACACGCCGCTGCCACGGGATGCTCGCGGCAGAAATAACGAAAATTGCTCCACAGCCTGCGCCCATGGAATACACATACGTTTGGCCATCTCAAGATACCTTTTGTCACGCTGGTATCCACGAATTTCGGGCGAACGAAGCATTCTCGATATGCGGATAAGTACTCAAGAGTGCAAGCGTTTACCATTTTTCTAGCGGCACGAGACGACGAACTGAATAGTTCGAAGCCGAATGTGTTTACTTCGGCCTGCGTGACGCCCCGCAGTTTATGTTATGGCCTTGCGCAAGCGCAAACAAATGCCGATGCTGCGAAACCAAAAGTTTGAAGTGTCGCCGACGGGTTACCAGCCGCTTTGAACATATATAACCCCGTGAAAAAATAAACAAGTAATTCGTAGCGCTGTGGTGTACTGGTAATAGTGTTTGCCTTTAGTGCGTGTGGTCGCGAGTTCGATTCCTGTATCGTGCGCACTTGTATGCAAATGTCGTGTTTAAGCATGAAATACATTGATGTCCATTTTCTAGTATGTACCAGCGACGAATAGTAGCAAGAAATGTCCGTAAAACGCTAGTATAATGCCTGAATTTTTTCTTTTTCTTTTGCACTCTCTAGGGCAGCGTATAAAAGGGGGTTTTAAAGGTTCTCAAAACAAGCAGAAAAACTCCCAATGCGCCCCCTGTTAAAGCCACCGAAATGAGCTAATTCAAAACACGAAAGTTATCTCCTCAAGACTGTGTTAGTTCCCTCTTTTGACTCCGCTTTAAGAGTATGTAAGTAAAACCTCCTTTTGAAGGGAGTTTTGTGTAGCACCTTTAGGATGCGCGCTGCGCAACGAGCCCAAAACACCCTAAAAGGCTCAAAACCGTTTGCAGTGTACTTATTGTAATGCTCCATTGTGCGCTTTAGAAACGTTACTCGAAGTTTATCGTGCGCCTGTCTTTCTTCATAACGAAAACAGCGCAATGAAATGGTTATTTTGTTTGCCTTTTATGGCAGCATAAGTAATAATCCTGCCTTATCGAGCAAATGAACATTAGTAAACAAAGGCTGACCGTGCTGGTAAGCGCGGCTTTCCTGTTTCGCAGATCACATGCGTGCGTGCAGCTTTCGTCTTCATACCGTAGCGATTAGTCGCACGCAATGCGTAGTTTTCATGCATAGCTGCCTTCCACGAAGGTCACTTGGGTGTCCGTCTCTTAGCCGAGGCTGCAACCACTTAAGCGGTGGCTAAGCAGTCAGCTACAACAATAAAAAAGAACCATCTCTCTTTCTCAGGCCCCATTGTGCAATCATGGCCATTAAGGGAACGAACGCCGATCACGAGATTTATTATATATCTTGTAGGACGAAGGCCTCTGATAGTGGGTTCTCAAAGCATATCCCTTTTTTGAATTCCTGACAATATCCAATTCCTGCAAACTTCTTATCGAGTCCTGCAAACTTCACACGCATACCTTTAGACCATCGTCTCTATGTTTTACATTGTAGTGTTATTGACCCATGCTTTACATATTGATTGATTGATTGATTGAGCGGTCGTGTAAGCCACTACCAAACTTGGCAATTTCGTAGAACAGCTTATTTAAATAAGTTACGTGATATGAAGAAAAAAATCGCAAGGTACGAATTAACATAATAATATTACTAATAATAATAGTAATAATAATAATAATAATAATAATAATAATAATAATAATAATAATAATAATAATTAGTCACATTTTCGCCGCAGGCCCGAAGCAATGCATGCGATAGCAACAACTTCGGATTTCACGCGAAGAACGCCAAGCAGATCGAAATTTGGAGCGCACAGCTCAAGTGCAAAGGACGCACGAAAAGAACAAACATAGGGCGAGCGCGAACTAACAAAGTTCACAGCTCGACACTTAAAGCTCTGCTCAAACACAAAGGGCGCACGAAACATACGCACAGGTATACACAAAACGAGCGCGAACTAACCAGTGTCACCGTTGTTACTTCACTTTGTTTTAACAGCGCGCTTCTTTCGCGAACGGAACCTCTGCAGCGAGCGAAATGACCTTTGTGCGCTCTGTAACCTAAACGAAATCTTTCCGGCGAAAGCGCACGACGTAAAACCGCCCCCCATCCCAAGATAAGTGCGCGTGCACGGGCACGGGCGACTACGCCGCAAGGGCAAGGGGCAGGTTGAGGAGCCAATGCATCGTAACGAGTGGGGCCCAGCGCGCACTTCGCGCCATCTCGCTGGTTCGCTGCTAAGGCAGAGAACACGCTGATATTCCCCCGAGATTGGCGTACCACCAGCGGTCAATGGTACACATAAATAGCTCGCCGTTAGCATGCTGAAGGACGTGCGCTTCTGTGGCGTAGTGGTTAGCGCTGCGGAGCGAGAGGTCGCCCGTTCGATTACGCGCGTTTGAAAATATTTTTCTTAGTTATTTTTCTTCATGGCTTTCATATTTATATATATATATATATATATATATATATATATATATATATATATATATATATATATATATATATATATTGTAATGACGAAGACGTGCTCGGGCGCTGGCTGGAGGAAGACGAGGAGAACGAAGGAGGAGAATAGAACAGCCGGCCCAGCGAACGGGTGTTGTGTCTATTTGTCTCGTTACAATATATATATATATATACGGGGCATAACGGCGACGCCGACGGCAAAAAGCAACCGAGAGTGTCCATATAATTGCTCGCAATAATAATAATAATAATAAGAAGAAGAAGAAGAATATTTTGGCTTTTACGTCCGAAACCCCTGATATGATTAAGGGAAGCCGTAGTAGAGGGCGGAGTTCTCGTTGGCTGGAAAAGTCACAGTTTCACCGCAAGGGTGACGCAATGAATGCGATAGCAACAAATTCTAATGTTATTCGAACTGAGGCTGGCAGCTAACTCTTCTGGATCCGATCTCACACAACTCTACAAAATGCTTGTTTAAGAGCATACGGCCGCTCCAGTTACACTGTTCGCCGCCCACTGTCGGCTGCTGAGATTGCGAGATAACGCGTGCGCCAGCAACGACCGCGCTCGTAAACCAAAGGTCGCAGTGGCTGCATGAGGGACCCCCCCCCCCCCCCATCGCGTCTTTCCGCGCTTGATAAAGACGCGCGGGGCGTTTCCTCTCTTCTTGAGCATTCCCCGGCTGGTCGAACAGGCGGGGGGGATCCTATCGCATACGCCTCGAAGCAACGGAGATGGGCCGGCTCGTTTGATGTCCGCTTCAGCCGCGTTTGTCGCCCCCGCTCCCGAGCTGTTACCCGCGGGTGGAACGTACAGTCGCGCGCGATATGAAGGTTATCGCGCGATCGTCGGCCTGCCTAACGTCCCAGGGGCCTAGCGGCACGTTTACGAACAGTGGAAATCAAGATTGCGCTTTCTTCTCTCCCTCGTTCGCTCTTCCATGCTACAACAATCGCCCCCCTCGACGAATTCTACGCGCTTTCTCTCGAGCCTTCCTGTCGTTGCGATAAAGTTCATCCATTGTTGGCTCTTATTTCCGCGGGCGATTACAAAATTGCTGGGAAAGATGTGTTAAATTAAGTTGGTTCTTGCCACTGCTTCTTTTAGACAGTTTCTTCAGACGGGAGTGATCGCAGCTGAAGGAACAGCAAAAAGAGCGAGTGAAGCTTGGATGATACCACTCTCTCCTCGAAAGAGTATTCTGGGATGTGGCGCTGTTGTAGTTCTTCGTCGATGCTCGCGCGATAACCTTCAAATCGCGCTCGACTGTACGATGCGCTGGGGGGATCTATCAATTTGGACTTTATACGCGAAATGACGGCGGCGGCGCCGGCGACGGCGACGGCAAAAACCAGTCAAGACTGTCCACATAATTGCTATCGCAATAATATCTAGATGGAAGCAAACAACACGCATCACGTCTAAAGCCGGAATGGAACCCAGGAGTTCTCCATGGCAAGTCAAGTATTCTACCAGAGAACCACGCAAGCGCTTCAAACTGCCTCGGAAAAAGACCATATACAAGCGACATGTCGGTACAACGCACAACTATGGTCGCATGTTTACCATCCCCTTTTACAACAACGCACGAAACACTACATGAGTAAACCAATAACTGAACACGCTAGCATCACGAAGCTACCGCTCTACCGCTGGTTATGACGTGCACATCATGACACCGTGGTGTGCACTTTGTGGCAATGAAACTCACGTCTGCGTTTTAACGTGGGTAGTGACGTTACGTCTTACAATGTGCTACACTTTACACACCAGTGTACTCGGAGTGCCTAGTACGCCCATGATACCAGCACAACTACTAAATTTACGAAAAGAAGTCAATCCACCTCCTATCACTTGGGTAACTGCAAAAAATACGGCACAGACTGGTACTCCCTTACTCGTTTATATCCAATTGATTCTCGCAATACATGGGATCTGGAGGATTTTCAAATGCGAAGCATTTCTTAGCGAACTTCAACGACTTTGAGCGTATCTATCTATCTATCTATCTATCTATCTATCTATCTATCTATCTATCTATCTATCTATCTATCTATCTATCTATCTATCTATCTATCTATCTATCTATCTATCTAACCGCCTACGACTTTGTGCTGTCCCGGTCGTTTCATTATTGGGATGCATACCAATACTGGAATGACATAATATGACTATGACGAACATGAACGACAGGTCATACATGCATGTCATGAATGGCATATGTGGCATGGCGCCTCGCCTACTGTAACACGCACAGTGGCGTACCAACTCGTTCGCGTGTGGGGGGGCCAAGCCTTCCTCACTTGGTTGGCCACACACACACACACACACACACACACACACACATATATATATATATATATATATATATATATATATATATATATATATATATATATATATATATATATATATATATATATATATACAATCCGATCGCTCTAACCCATTGACCACCTCCCCCCACAGACGACGCGCGCGCTATACCCCAGACACCCCATTTCCTTAGGTTAAGAAAAATGGTTGATAAACGTCTACGCCATGACCTGCATGTCCGAAGCCTCAAAATTTATTTACGATATGGTATCGCCCCTCAGGGCATTCGACTATCATTTAAGTCGTCAATGCATGACTTTGACGAAGAGGAAACCCAACAATCTAATCTAATTCTGAAATCTGCTTCACTAAAACTAACCGAACTCGTTGTGGCGCGCTGTGAAAGGGTGCTCGCGTCTCTGAGGGCGGCGGAATGTCAAGCTAGATCTAATACTTCCCTATCCACTATAGAAGTTGCTGAACTAGAACGTTTTGAGAAAAAGAGGACAGACGAAATCCTGAAAATTAAGGAGAAAAAAGTGGCAAGGGATAAGCTTCCGTACTTCTGCGAGCTCTACATCGGCAATCCAGAGGGCCCTCAACCAGTGGTTGTGCCACAACTTGGAAGCACGCATAAAGCCTTTAACGACCAGCCGAGAGGCACTACTAACACACAAAACAACATAGAAGAAAACATAATTAACCTCTCCGACGTTCAACTTAGTAGCCATGAACGAGCAGTAATCTCCCGCGGACTCACATTTTGCCCCACTACTGGCCGATACAATCAGTTCTCCTTATTACAAGACCTCGATAACTTCGCACGGAATCTTCGCCTAGAGGAATACTTTTTCGACAAACCCCAGAGGGAAACCACTACCATAATACCTTCTAGTTCAAAGCAACAGTGGACACCAAGCTCTCAGCGGGAGAGGCATCTAGATACCTACATCGAAGCCGTCCAAAAAGACATACTGCGGGAATATAACACACACAGACCTGCAGTAGCCAAAAACCTCTCAAGAAAGGAGTATGAAGCACTTAAGACACTCAGTGATCGAACAGATATCGTCATAAAACCAGCGGATAAAGGGGGGAGGGATTGTAATATTAAATAAATCCGACTATATCCAAGAGGGCACCCGCCAATTAACTAACACCTCTTTCTACAAACCACTTGATAAAGATCCAACACTAGAACATCAAGCAATAATAACCACCGCACTCCATGATCTGGTAGAGCTCGGAGAGTTAGATCCCAAACTTTCTAGGGCGCTTACTGTAGCACGTGCCACACCAGGACGGTTTTATATGCTTCCGAAAATACACAAAAAAGGAAACCCCGGCCGACCAATAATTTCAGGAAGAGGTACCCTCACCGAACCAATATCAAGTTACATAGACTCCTTAATTAAGAACATACCGCCTACACATCCCTCCTACCTACGTGATACCAACCACTTCATTAGGACGATCGAAGATGTAAAAATCCCTGATGGTGCCTTCCTTGTAACTCTTGATGTAACTTCCCTGTACACCAATATTCCGCATAGTGACGGCATCAAAACATTAGTAGAGTCTTATAGTGCGCATAAATTGGATGACTCACCAAACCCAACAGTCATTGAAACCCTTGCTAAGCTGGTACTTCAACTCAACAGCTTCGAGTTTCATAACCGATACTATTTACAAATTAATGGCACTGCTATGGGGACTCGTATGGCACCTAACTACGCAAACATCTTTATGAATGATCTTGAAACTAAGTTTCTATCAACCCAGAAAATTAAGCCACTTCTTTACAGACGCTTCTTAGATGATATTTTTATTATTTGGACGGATACGCAAGAGAGCTTAATTAATTTTATAGAATCTTTCAACAAAGTTCATCCACACATAACATTCACCTATGCATACTCAACAACTGAAATAAATTTCCTAGACGTCCACGTAAAGGTAAAAGACGGATCATTAACTACTAACGTTTACAAAAAGCCTACAGACAGGCAGCAATACCTTCATTTCGATAGCTGTCACCCTCGTCACTGCAAGACGTCCATCCCGTACTCGCAGGCCCACCGATTCAAAAGAATTTGCTCCCGCCCCGAAGACTTTGAGGCCAACGCAGAGAACTTGCGCAACATACTTGCAAAGCAACATTATCCTCCTTCTATAGTCAACGACGCCATACATAAAGCGGCAAACCTAGATCGCCAGCAGCTACTTTACCAGCAGAAAGAATTAAAACAAGAGGGACGGAAAAACTTAGTTCTAACATTTGGGAGCAACCCCCCCCAACGTAAACAAAATTCTAAAGAAACACTTTAACATCTTACAACAGAGTGAACGGCTATCAAAAATTTTCCCTTCCCCTCCGCGAGTTGTATATAGACGCCCCAAAAACCTTAAAGATTATCTTGTTCGTTCAAAAACCGATAAGACACCTATAACTGGATGTCAGCCATGCGGCAAGGCCCGCTGCAAGGTGTGCAAACACATACAAGTAACCAACGTTGCTCAAAGCACACATTCCAATTTCAAATACTCCATTCACTCAAACCTTAACTGCGACAGCTCTAATGTAGTATACCTTCTCGAGTGCGGAATATGCAGTATTCAATACATAGGTCAGACTGACACGGCCTTCCGCACCCGCTTCAATAACCATCGTTCACATGTTCATTCGCTTCCGGATCTGCCTCTGTCTCGGCATATAAACTCCGAAAACCACCCGTTTGATTCCATCAAGGTCACACTCTTACAAAGCGGTTTCTCCAGTACAAGGGAGCGTGAGCAGCGCGAATCATACATGATTTATAAATTTGATACATTAAAGGCTGGTCTAAATATCACTCCGGGTACACTGTCTTCAATCCGCGCTCTGGAAGATTCAGGATAATAATGATCCTAACCAAACTTCTTTCCTTTTTTTATTAGTATTTTTTCGCATATCACTCGGAACACGTTGTCGGGCATGCAAGAGCTGCACGCGCATTCCGAGAAGGGTGGGCAACTTTCGAATAATTCCCCTCTACAATGAAATCCCTCCTCAGACAACCGAGTGAATGACATATTCGAACCCCACGTCAAAAATGTGAAAAACACTCTCCATTTTCTTCTCAATTATTCTTGAGCCACAGACCGGAGATCGTAGGAACGTAGACCCCCCTCACTAGGCTTTAGAGCAGCTAAGGAGGGGCAGGGGGAGAATAGGTGGGACGTGACAATGGACGAAAGGAATGTACTGTGTTGTTGTGTTCAAGCTCCGGGAAGAGATGAGCCTGCGTAGTGAACCTTCACAATGTACCACTGGAATGTGCTTAACGTGCCCACCTGGACCATCGATGTATATCTACATATTTTTGGTTTGTTCACTTTTTTCTTGAAACATGCTTCTTCGTATATCTTGGTATGTGCCGGGGGCACCACAGGAGTGTACTTAACATGTCCACTTCGTATTTTCGTTTTTTTTTCTTTTTTTTTCCCTTTCTTTCTCTTTTTTTTTCTTTTTTTTAGAAAACACGTGTTTATGTCTAAGTATGTAGAGATACGCGCACATGGTCGTGTGACCACTCTCTCTTTTTTTGGCCACTCGTTTATTTTTGCACCGTTTTTTTTTTTCCAAATACAGGTGCTATGCGCATGTAGCAGTACGCGCACGTGGTCGTGTGACCACTTATCAGTATGTACGCTTCTTCTCACTTTTTCTTTTTTTCTCTCTTTCTCTCGGCACGGCGATGTTATAAAAGCGCATCGGCGCCTGGTAAATTTTGTCTTGATGAAGATCGGTCTCCGATCGAAACGTCACCAATAAACAGTTTTTTAGAAGCGTATATATATTTTTCCTATTATATATATATATATATATATATATATATATATATATATATATATATATATATATATATATATATATATATATATATATATATATATAAAGAGAGAGAAGAGAGAGACAGATACAGATGAGAGAATTTCATTCGCACTCAATTTCATATGATATTTCATATACAGAGACAGAATATGGTTGGCAGCGTTTAATACCATTATACAAAAAGTTCAGTCAGTTTTACTTAGCATATTCTAAGGCAACCATAAATATATGTGTGGCGTTTCTTTTTCTTAAATAGCCAAGTGCACTGTAACTGAAACTAAGAAAAACGAACTTTTTTGCTATTGACAATATGGTCGGGCCTGCTCCAACAATTTTTTGCCAGTGTGTTCATGTTCTCTATATACCTCAAATCTATATTACGGCTAAAATCTATATAGTCCACTATCATCGGTAGTCAGGAGTAAAATTTGGATTTGCCTCTTATAGATTGGAACATTTTCATTTTGGCTTGAATTATCTCGTAAAACAAGTCTTAAACGCAGTGAATGAACGAATGAATGAATTTTATCGTATTTTACGATAAAATTAACACCATCCTTGTGCTTCCGTAGGCGCCGTCCTTCGTCGCCATGGACGTAATGGCGATAAGCAGACTTGAAGAGTGAGTGGTCCTTCCTGGCAAAAGGCGCACTATTGGCCTCGAGGCGCACTATTGGCCTCGAGGAGTTACGGAGTCGCCCTCTATCGGGCGCGCCTCGATTGTGTGCTAGGCAGGATACCGCCGCACGCTCCCCATAAGATTTGCTGTCAGCGCTCTACAAAAGACCTCGCGGAAGCGCTCCAGGACATTTCTGTACGTACTTTCGAAACGAAATGTGCTCTTTAGTGTTAAAATAATAATTTTCGACGAAAAGAAAGCACAATACAGTTTACAGTCGCTGTCGCTTTGCAGAAAACGGAGCGTCCGCTTCACCCGGTCACCGCGATGGAGACCCTTGAACCGGCTTCTGGCGTGAAATGTAGTCAGTCGCTGAGTGCAAACTATGTGAAATATTTTGTTAGAGTAGACGCCTGTATACCTAAATGGAGCATAACAGAAACAAGCCTCAAGCCAGTGATCGCACTGGTTCGCGGCGACCGACGGAGCTTTTGCATGCATGAGCGTCTGCATGTATATGTTCGTACTGATGGTTTCGCTGTCGCTACGAGCGTGTTTTGGCGCTGTGCCGTGAACTTTTAGGCCTCAAATTGTGAGTACACAAAAACCATTGTAGCGCGGACGCTATCAGAGCAGTTCCAATTTTTTTTTTTGGTACAGCTACGACTTCGGCGCGCCTATGGCGATTTGTAATGTCCCGTCCCGACGATTCAACGTTTTTTTTTTCTTTCTGTCAAAATTAATGTATGTTTCAATGTCATTTGACATGTTGCCTCGCACTGCATACAGATCGGTCTTCTAAGCGAGCAATTGCCGCTGCTCCTATTATTTCAGTGTGTTCGTTTCGTTTGGTGGTCGCACAAAGCGTGAGAAAATGCGATGCCTCTTTTAATATGTTGCTTAATTATCATTCCCTTTGCATTCCACTGAACCATGCCGCTCTCTGCCATCAACATGTTCATAGACCAAAGCTTCACCATTTCGAGATTGCTGATGGAAAGAGAAGTGGTCTACGAGGACATGTAGTAGTATACAACGCCAAGGAAACGAATGAAAATACAGTAACGTTCGCCGCACTTATTCGGCAAACGTCGATGTGAACAAAGACCGACCTGAACTTGAAATAGCGGTGAAAGAAAGAGAAGTTATTGCAGCAACCTGCCGCTGCAAAGCAAGGTAACAACAACACGTAAAGAGTGAAATGCAAAATTTTATTGCCCCGCATTATTTGGCCAGCTGCCCACCAATTAGGGAAGTATGTCGAGTATAACGCCAACAGCGCGCCATCTTTTCCACATAAATAAATAAGGCTCCAAAAAAATGCATGGGGTTGGATAGCCCCAACTTGAGTCTGAGAGTGGCACAAGTAAATTTGGGATTTTTAGCACGTAGCGTTTGCGTCATGAGAATGTACGATTGATTGAAAGAATGTTATTGCCAAAATAAATGCAGCACACATCAGCCATAGCATTTGACTCGCTCGCTATGTACATGGCAAGCAAACGTCGCGTATAGGTTATGAAGGCGAAAGCCTTCGATGCCTCATAAAAAGCGAAGATTGACCGTCGGCATCCCGCCTCGTCGCCGTCGGCACGAGTAATGCAAAAAAGTCACCATCGCGTGATGACGTCACCATATGTCGTCATCATGACGTCACAGATTGCCCAAATTTGTGAAGACGTCATGACGTCGCCATGACGCCACATAACGTGATGTCACATGACGACATGTTCACATGACGACATGTTCATATGACATGGTCTCTTTGCACAGCCTCCATGATCGGTGGGCCGATCACGGAGGCAGTGCAGAACCTCGTTAGGTGCACATGTTTTTTGGAGGGGGGGCGGAGAAAATCAATACATTGACTGACAAGAAGGAGAAGAAGGTGGCTTTCGCCTTCCGGTCATCTTAGGGGAATGAACAAGGAACCTTGCGAATTTTTTTAAATCGAACGTATCTAAACAATCACTCAAGCATCTGCAGCCCATATTGTAGACGCTGAGCACAGGGCCGACGATCAAGAGGTCGCACAGGAACGTTCTGAGATGGTATCGCAGGATGCAAAGGGCAGCGTCTTTTCCATACTGCGGTAAATAAGCACCATTGGCCGGCGGGAAGCGCGCGCGGATGATCGTCGCAGCGCGCACTTTCTGCTACTGAACATCTCAGCCCCGACGCAGTAGCGAAAAACGTCGTCGCGGAAGTGCTTGTTGTACACAATACGCGTAGCCGGTCGCTGCTTGCCGGTTCTTAGCACTACAACCCACTCTTCACGCAGTTTCTTGTCCCACGGGCACCGGTGCAGGCTTATACCGGACTTCGTTGCGTATACGTCCGGCACTACGGGACCGAGCAGTAAGAGCAGCATGTTCATCGCTTTCGGAGGCAGCCATTCTTGTTACAATGGGTTCAGTTGGGTTCAAAATGCGAGAAAACCTCCGTATTCGTACCGACCGTAGCGCAGGTGGAGCTTGAAACTCATTTACAAAGCACGCTGCAGCGCTCCGCAAGCAGCCGACGCGGCCGCCGAGACCGCGTGATCCTGCCAAGCACGTCACGCCGACGGTGGCGCCGGCGTTTCCAGTGGTGGCCCTCGAGGCCAATTCTGGATTGTCGGCAGCGTTTTTTTTTTTTAATGCGAATGCATTTCTTAATCGGGCTATGTCAGGCATCCGGCGTTGGCGTTGTCCGGCGTTGTCCGCGGGGAAGGAGGATAGGTTGAGGAGGTGTCCGCGCGCCGGCAGGTGTTATCTCTCTGCTCTCACTCCCTCTCCCATAGCAACAGCTGCGGGCGCGCGCGCTTATCCTCGCCCCTAGCAACCGCAGCAGGTGGTGCGGGCGGAGTAGCGGAGAGTGAGTGGAGAGGAGGAGCGCGCTCTGGTGCGTGAGGGCGCTCGCATCGCGGGAGCTCGGCGGAGCTCCCGCGATAAAAAAGAACAAAAAAAAAGCAGGCGCTGCGCCGTGCTCCCGACCGGGCTGCAGAAATTAGGCGCCTTTTCCTTCTTCGAACCACAACCACCATATATAAATGGAGTGAAGCGCGCGCGAAATGCATTCGCATTTCCTCACGATTCCCCTTCGGGGAGGTGGGGGGCATTTTTTTTGTTTTGTTTTGTTTTGTTCTTGACATCTGTTGAAGCCCTTGAAAAGTGCTACAGCTCTTCTTTTGAGCTCGTTTCATTCCGCGCCGTTTCGCATTACTTCTTCTTCAAGGAATATATCGGTGTCCAATATCTTCATTTCATTTGCCTTGGTTTTCACATATACCATCTTCGAGTGAAAGAAGGACATGATACTGCAGCTCTAAACTCGAAAAGAAACAGTAAGAAGCAAAAATAAGTAGGAAAGTCGGCCTCTTCCTCTTTATATTCGACTTTTCCCCACAACGTAATGTCCATCAGTAAGTGCCAACTCGCCCTAGAAAAATTAGTTTTGGAACGTAAACATCATAGCAAAGCGACTAGGACACAATTTAAACAGATTTGAAGATACCATGTTGCTTGTTTTGGTAACGATTGTTGACGCAGCGATTGTTTAACGATTGTTTAACGATTGTTTAATGAATGCGGCTCAGTTTGATTGAAACACATTCAGGATTTGGCTGATTTTTTATTAGAAGCTGCCTTTTTGAGTTCACCATAAGGATCAGGAAATGCCCCATTTTGATTCCAACTGTTTTTGAAGTAAAAGATACTTAGGCGCGCTTTAGGCAACCGTGAAAATTCGCCCAGTTTCAGTTTCTGCATTTGGCTCTTTCTGAAAAAAAAAAACGCCCCATTTGTATGCATGTCATAGTATTAAAAGCAAGCCTGGGAGACGCGCGCGTTAGTGCACCTTCTATAGATCTCTCGAAAAAAGAACTTGATTTTTTGAGCAAGGCCCACAGAGTGGCTCGACGGTAATGACAAGCTTGAATGTCCTCTTGATCTCGCAGAAAGAAAAATTCCAGCATCATTTTGTTGTCTGCATATCTTAACTTTCATGCATTTCATCATTGGTTTTCCTAATCTTCCTGTACACTGCGCCTGCGTGCGTTGCGTTTTGTTGTATATGTATATATGTACCCCTGTGAAAAATAAAGCATTTTGTTGGAAGTCAGCGCTTGTGCTCGCGTCGCTTTTCGTCCTTGTCCCTCAGTGCGCTAAAGAAGTGAAAGATGAATAACCAACATGCCCAAGCATACGTTATTTCAAATATTAAAAGCAATACCTTTTATACATTGCCCACACAAGTTTGTGCATGAATACAATATGTGGGTGGCGTCTTCCCCAGTAGCTGCGCACGAATAATTGTGTTTTTTTTTATTGTAGGTAGCAGTGACTGCACCATTTATTTTCCGTAATTAGTATTACACACTCTTGCACATATTCAGGTTTCTGTAGCTTATATTTTGTTTTGTTTGCTCCTTGTAATAGTGTTTCTATGGCATTGTTAGTATTACTATTATTACATTACTGTTATTTTTACCTTCTCAAACACAAGATTTTTTTTTATTCTCTCAGTAAGATTTTGTGATATTAGTGGCGTAGTACATTCTTTATAATCATCGTATTTGTATTTGCAACATTGGTGGGAGGGCCCTCCAGCCCCTCCAAGTACATACGGCTGTGCAAACGCTGTAAGAACAAATTTTCTTTGAAAAAAGTGTAGGTAATTATAAGGTTAAACTACCCCGCATTGTCTCCATGCGCATTGGTCGTTAGCTGTTTATGATTGGTCGAAATTTTCATGGTTATGTACACAGCACCTGCTCGTAATGCAATGCAACAAATCACCCCAATATGATCCATCGCGTAATGAAACTCATGCACGACTACATCAAAAATAAGAGAATGCACTATTTTAACACGATAGCGTTAAAGAGCTTGTTTCGCAGAAACTCCGGCGTCGGTGTCGGCGTCGTTGGTTGTGAGCGAAAAATCATCATCTTGTCCGAGACCCAAAAATCGAGAAAGCTGCAAATAAAATAAATAATAAAAATTACCCCATCTTGCCGAGGCGAACCATGGGGTGATGCGGAGCATCGCGGATCGTTATTACACGCTCGCGGTCGCGTGCAGCATCGGGAGCAGCCTCTCGTTGTTGAACGTTTACACGCGGCTTCCCGTTCTCGAAGGTCGGGTTCCGCCGCTCGCTTCGTACGTTTACGTTGAACTTCACGGTCCCGAACCTCAGGTTCTGCTGCTGGACGTTCACGAACGAACGCTGCTTCACGTGCTCGAAGCTCAGGATCCGCTGCTCGATGTTGACGCTTCGAAGCTGCTTCGCGTTGACGAAGTTCAGGGTCCGCCGCTCTCTTCAAGCGTTTGCGTTCAGCGTCGCGTGCCCTTCACTTCGCAGCTTTGTCTTGAGTGGACGTAACGTTGCTAGTGTTTGGGCTGATGCTGACGGGTGCTTGCGTCAGCCCACTGACTGACGGGACTGTTGCTTCCATCACACTTCATCGGAAGCATCAGCGGAGTCAAGCGGAGTCAACCGAAGCAAGCGCTGCACTGAACGCGCGCAGCGCTCTACCCGCTTAGAGGAGGAGAGTAGTGCGTGCGCCGCGAGAGCAGAAGCGAGAACGCAGGAGAAGCGCAAGCAGGTGGTAGGAGAGAAGTGGAGAGAGTAACGCGCAGGTGTTGGAGAGAGGGAAGGAGGAGAGTTGCGCATGCGTAGTGTGAGTGCGGACGCCGACGCCGCGGGACATAGCCCCGAGCAAGAGATGCTCCGCATCTAAAAGTTTCCGGGTCGTAGAGAGGATCGAAGCCAGGCCGTCTGCGTGGCAAGCTGGTGTTCTACCACACAGCCACGCGTCCACTTGGCAATACAGTGAAAATAACTTCCTCTGCTTGGAAATGGCAGTGAAAATAACTTTCATACTTCACGAGCACACGCTTCCTGTATACAGGCGTCACAATACAACATGTAATATCGCAGGAATATTGCGTCGTACAAGCGTACATTGCCATCGGGCGTCAGAACATGTGAATATCATAACGACATCGTGGTTTAAAGCCGGCGACCCACTACAAAAGGCGCACACGTTACTGCGCGTATTCTCTTAAGGCCACGTAGTGGGTGCAAAGCAAGTTCGAAAACATTTCACGCGCATATTGGTCATGGTTTAAAGCGTGCTACCCATTACGTAGTATGCACTAAGTGGTTCAAGGCACGCACTAGGAACAGGATATCGCTATCGCGTTCCACTCTTAAAGACGAAGCTTAAGGGTCCCCCCAATTTTTCAATACCGTTATACGGCATATTTTTGACAATCGGTTCTTCGCAATTCGTCAAAAAATTTTGGGGTGTCAAAATTCCGTGCTCCGATACGCGACGTCACAAATGTGTGAAACCTGGTGGGGTTGAAATGACGTGTGCACACTAGACGCTGTTGGAGTAGCCGGCCAATGTGTCATTCTGAATGTAATTCAAAAAGGCTGCCCGCTGATGACATTGGCAATGGCTACTTATCGCAGCTGGCAAGACGGATTCATATGAGTATAAAGATATTTTCAATTGTATTATAACAATGTCAAGCTGAAATATGAGCGCGTATTCAAATCTGTGAACACATCCTTGCTGAGATAGAGAGGGAGGGAGGAAGAGAATGAAAGAGCGCGGCGCGTGTGTAAAGCTTCTCCCGTGCGAGTTGTATTTTGCCCTGTACAAGTCAATTCGAGATTACCAAGACCAACTAGCCCGGCTGTCAATTCAGTCTCCTCAGTCCAGAAAACAGTGGACCTTGACCATTTCCTTGGTCCAGTAGATCAAGTTGTGGGAGAAGCATGAAAGTTGGGCTTCCCGATGTACTCCACTCCACTGCGTTATTCCTCGACTTGTTCCAAGCCGGCGTTATCGCTCTAAGCTTATCATACGATAAGCAAGGCGAACAGATTATTCGGAAACTAAAGCAGAAACCTTCTTTAGCTCCCCCCACTGCGGCCCAACTAAAACACTCCACACTTCTGCACACACATCGACTGATAGCAAATTTGATATAGAGCAGTGATGGTAATGCTATTCCTTTCCGATGAAAGAAAATTATTTTTGCTGAAACAAGAAGAGCGTTTTATCTGTCCTTAAAACGTTTACGTCGTATGTGCGTCGACAATTATGTAAATTTCGGGCCAGGCAGAGCAGAATAAAGTAATGACACAATGCTCTTTCGTTATAGAGCCCCTAAACAGCGATATACCTTTCTGCAATGCTGTAGCGCTCAGCGCGCAAGCGTCGCATAGGCGGCCCACACCGCAGCGAACCTGCACTGCGTGGTCGTGATACACGGAAGACAATTTCCACAGCAGAAGCGTAGCACAAATTTCATTATATAATTAAATGATTGCTGTGTAGAAGTAAAAACTCCTCAGTTGATGGTTTCCCAATGTGCCGCCGAAAGAGTGACCACTGTCGAAAGTGGGGAGGGGGGGGGGGGGGGACGCCGCCTTCTTAACTTTTCTCAGTGGGTGGGGCTAGGACCCCTCCAGCTGCCCCCCACCCCCGGTAGATACACCTATGAACACGCACGCTCCGCGTAGTGCAAACGACGGACAGGCCACCGCGCCCTCCCGGTGCGCGGATCGGATTACACTCCGAGGGAGGCGCGTCCGGGCGGCCGGGCGCCCCTTAAATAAATGCTTTTTGTTACCAGCAAGTAGTGTGGAGAGTCGTTTCTCTTTCGCGTTTCTCCAACTCACGACATGGTGTCAGAAGTGAAATACTTCTGCCGTTTCTTCGAGCCTCTGCTCCCTTCGTCCTTAACGGTCTCCATCAACCGGGATGACGGACTCAGCTACGGCAGCTACGAGCTCGACGCAAGGCTCAATGATCCCTCAAAGATCCCTCAGTGATCGAGCCTCCGAGTGGCCTGCATGGATTCTCGAGTTCTACGACTACCGCTGTGCATTGGGACTTGTCCAACAAGAGCAAGAAATGCAAGTGGGAACTCTGCTCTACGTAATGTGTTGCCAAGCAAGAAAAATATTTAACACTTTCTCGCTATCCACGGAAAACACCAAGAACTTCGACCTTGTCAAGGCGAAGTTCGACTCACACTTCGTCCAAGGTAGAAACGTCGTCTACGAGTCAGCGTCCTTCAATCGGCGTGAACAAGAGCCTTCCGAGACCATCGACCAGTACGTCACCGCCTTATATAACATGGCAGACACGTGCGGTTACGGTGACTTGCGGGATCGCCTCATCCGCGACCGCTTCGTAGTTGGACTCCGCGACAAGAAACTCTCCGAAGCTCTGCAGCTGGACACTAATATCACGCTCGCCATGGTGCTCGCTAAGGCACGCCAAAAGCAGCAGCAGCTCCTTCAGGCCTCCGAGGAACCATCCACCTTCAAGCCAGAGTACACCGGTCTAGACGCCGTCTCCCACAATCATCGCGGCAAAGGCGACAAGCTCCCGCGACCGCATAACAACGCCTCGAAATCAAGTAATCAATCACGCTGGCTAGTGCGGTGGAGCGCCTCATTTTCGTTATCTGTGCCCAGCAAAGACTGAGAAGTGCTCGAAGTGCAACACAAGGGGACATTTCGCTCGTGTTTGTAGAAAAGTTCCGTCAAGAGTCATCTCAACGCTCGAGCAAGGAACCTCAGTGATGCATCTTGGGACCGTGAACCAACCAGCCGATGCTCAGCGCGACTCAATGCTTGTCGAAGTCGACCTGAATGGCTATCCACTGATCGCAATGATCGACACCGGTGCTCAAGTTTCTATTGTCCCGGCTACATTTGCTGGAATTCCTAAACATCTCAGCCGGCAAGGGAAACCTTCTTTGGACCGAGCGGCAGGGCGCTTCAGGTCGTCGGAAAATTTGACGCTACAATCACGCGGAGGTCACGGAGCTCCAACCAAGCCGTCTACATTGTGCAGCAGCTGAAACATCCACTCCTTGGATTACCTTCCATCGAAAGTTTGGGACTCCTCAAGTTTCTGTGTGCCACAGAACGTGTCCAGGAACGATATCCCGAACTTTTCAGCGGTGTAGGACTGCTGCCGGGTGCGTACGCATTTCGCCTCAATCCCATGGCTGTACCGCATTCTGTGACTGTGGCAAGGCGCATTCCTGTTCACTTACGGAAAGCTGTCGAGCAGGAGATCACCAGCATGCGACAGAAAGGGGCGATCCGCCCTGTAGAAGGCCGTATGGGCTGGTGCGCCGGAATCGTTCCGGTAGTGAAACCCTCAGGAGGTGTCCGAATATGCATGGACTTCACCCGCCTCAACTCTTCCATCCCCAGGAAAAGATATACCCTCCGTCAGTGGAACAGACGTTCGCTTTGCTAGGTGAGGCAGGCGTTTTCGCAAGACTAGATGTTAATTCGGGCGTTCATCAAATCCCTCTCTCCCAGGCATTCCAAGAGCTGACAAATTTCTTAACGCCAATTGGACGCTTTTGTTTCAGACTTCCATTCGGCATAACGTCAGCACCAGAATATTTTCAAAAAACATGCATGTCCAAAATCCTGAGTGGAATAAAAGGAGTCGTCAACCACATGGACGACATTCTCGTGTTTGGCCGCGATCAAGCCGAGCACTACAGAAACCTTGAAACGCATCTCAAGCAGCTTATTGCTTCTTCTGAAATCACCCTCAACCGCTCTAAATGCGCTTTCAGCGTCAAAGGGGTGACCTTCCTAGGCTGTGTCATCAGTGCTCAAGGAGTACGTCCCGACCCTAAAAAAGTCGAGGCGGACAAGTGTCTCCCGTCGCGTACAGACGTCGCTGGAGTCCGCCGGATCTTAGGTATGGTGAAACATCTGGCAAGGTTACTGCCAAATTTGACTGAATGGACAGCCGCTCTCCGCGTTCTCCACAAAAAAAAAAAAAAAAAAAAAAAAAAAAAAAAAAAAAAAAAAAAAAAACGTCGGAGTGGACATGGGGCCCCGCTCAGGAAAAATCCTTCCAAAGCATCAAGGACCTCATCTGTTCGGACCAGTGCTGGGCAAAATACTATCCAGGAATATCCTACTACCCTCTCAGCAGACGCATCAGCCTACGGATTGGGCGCAGTACTGCTACGAGTGCAACCAGATGGGAAAAGCCGCCCAGTCGCATTCGCCTCAAGATCCCTAACGCCAGCCGAAACTCCGTAGGCTCAGATAGAAAAGGAAGCATTGGTTCTAATCTGGCGAGCCGAACGTTTCGAAAAATACCTGCGGGGTCTCACGGCAACCTTTCAAACAGATCATCAACCTTTGATCACCCTCCTGGGAAAAGAGTATCTCGATCTGTTGCCACCACGAATTCAACGCTTCCGCATGCGCCTCATGCGCTTCAGCTACGTCATGCAGTACGTCCCAGGAAAAAGCATTGCTTCTGCTGTCACTCTCTAGAGAGCATGAACTGCAAATACTTCGGCAGCAGGAACTCTCACTTGCGATGGAGTGAGCGCCTACGTACAGGATGCACTCATGGGCCTGCAACATTCCGCCTTCGATCACGTTTAGAGAACTCATAGGGAAGACGAGGTCTGCCAGCGTCTTCTGTGCTTTTGCCTCAACGGGATGGCCGGAAAAACGCATTGTCCCAGCCCCCCTCTCTCCATATTGGCAGTACAGAACAAATCTGTCCAAAAACGATGGCTACCTGCTGTACGGAACGCGCCTGGTGATGCCTCATTCTCTGAGAAGCGAAATTCTCACTCGCCTACATGATGGCCACCAAGGCATCGAACGCTGCAGAGCGATGACAAGGCAGTCTGTGTGGTGGCCTGGAATTTCATCGAAAATTCAGCGAATGGTTTTAAGTACGAAACCTGCGCTAGAAACCGACCGCAAAGATCCGAACCGCTTCTGCCGACAGCTATACTAGAGCTTCCTTGGCAGATGCTGGGGATCGACTTATTCCAACTTCGGGGAAAGAACTACCTTGTGTATGTGGACTATCGCTTATGGTACCCCGAGATTGCACTCCTGGGGCCGAATTCACAAAGCTCACTTACGATCAAATTTTCGCGCAATTTTCGCGATTCACGAAGCCAAAAAAACCTCGTAAGAGGCCATGGTTATCACATCGGCCGCTGCGATAAAGCGCGCTGCGAGTGTTCAGGAACATGCCAGTGATGGTGATGCACTTGCTATATTTGCTGACGTCACCTGAAAAAGGCTCGTAAGTGGATTCACGAAGGAAAAAAGTTCCGCAGAAATAGCGTGGCTACGAGGAAATGCTAAGAGTGGTCCGGACCACTCTTATGAACAATATGGCTGTTTAGAACATGCAACGTCGGTGGGGTATTTGGGCACCGTGGCTGATTTTCAGCTAGTTCGCGGCCATGTAAGGCTGCGCGATGATTGCTGGTATATTTTATTTTATTTTGGCGCTTTGAGTTTCGTGCGTTGTTTGCTTTGTACGCAGTGGACAGTACTGACACTCGCACTCGTCCAATAAGCTTCGTGTCGCAGTAATTAAGGAAGCTTATTGGTTGTCCGGAGCGAAAAATTATGCAGGCAAAGACTCGTGGTTGGATTAAAACCAAAGTACTACGTGGATGGTCGGTGAAGTCGAAAGCGGCGCGCTATTTGGTCAACATTTTTTGTTATGCTGTTGTGCTGCGTCCCACTTCCTCCAATGAGAGGTCCAACGTATGATGATGTACGCAGCATTGGTGGAAAGTACCACCAAAAAGGTTCAGAGGACGACATCAGCTGCTCGCTATTGGAAATAAAAATGAACGGAAGATTTCAGTTAGCTGTTATCAAGGCCTATTTCGTGGTTCCACAACTTCTCTAGTTGGATTGGCTTTAACTGCCCAATAGGCACGTTGTCTGAAATGCAGCTGTCACTATGCACGTTGCACCAATCCAGGGCGGGCTCGTACATTGGCAAATCACAGCATATTAGATATTTTCACGATTCTGTATGAAATCACAAACAAATCCAGCTTTTCGACCTTCACTGTTGGGAAACCGAAATGGAACGCGTTTGTATGGCAAGCAGTCAGAAAGAATTGGCTCCAGTAATTTGAAATGACACCGAAAACGTGTGCGAAAGCTCGCGATTCTCGAGTATATTTATATAAGCAAACTATATTACCGAATTCATGCCTCTTTGACTTTGAGCGGCCATTTAACCCTAGCGTGAGCAAATAAATTAACGCTGTTTTCATCCGCTGATATGTATTTTGCTCTAAGAAGCGACAGATTGGCCCGGAAATCAAAGTGTAGCCACGGCGAAATCCCCGCTGCAGGCGCCCAGTGTAGCAGACGACAAATGCTAGCAGACGACGGCTTGGGCGAGAGGCGCATTGTGATTGGTTGGGAAGCAGTATTCTCGACATCAGGCCATCTTATGACGTTGCCAAAACACTTCCTTCATCGCGCGGCCTGGTCATATTCGTCATATCTTCCCCCCTCGCACATAAGAGCAATTTTTATCTCGCCATCAAAAACGCGCAAGAGCTTTCTACGAGTTTTCTTAGCGCTTGCTCCTGCTGCGTAGTTCGCCAAAACAACATGGCGTCGTAAACAGTCTATGCGTGTGGGTGCCAATTTTCACAAAATCTTCTCGCTTGATTTCCTTCAGCGTTCGACTGGATGTGTTTCGACTGGACGGTGCGTCTAAGCCGTGTGAAAACCAACGGCAGTGTCTCTCGGTGTACGGTGAAGCGTAGCGAAGCTTCTGCCTCGGTGTGTTTATGAAGCGGCGATGGGCGCCTCTGTATCGACGGCAACTAGCACTCGAGGAGCCTGCAATGTGTGTTCGAGTTTCGGTGACAGTTCGTTTGCTTCGCTTTCCAGTTCCTCAGTTGGGTGCAGTGCGGTCATTTCAAATTGACAGCGCTTTGGCACGTTACTTGAGTGATCCCGAGTGCGTACGGTAACGTATGAATTACGTGCTGTATTCGGTTATTGCTTGGCCGCTGGTTAGCCCGTGCGCTGCTATTTTCTCGTGAGCAGTCCAGGAAAAGGCAGTGTTTGAAAGTGAAACAATGTGTGTTGTGAACATTGGTGCTGTGTTGACATTTCCAAGACTCGTGAAGAGGCTGTGCTCGTGTGACAGAAGATTAAAAGACAGCGTTGATGACTGTGTTTTGCCCTGTGAAGTTGCGATGGCGCTTTACGAGTGCTTTAAGGACTTGGCGCTGGGCTTCGCGTATTATTTTTTAACTCGTTATTTCGGCTGTTTGTGCTCATCGTAGTCCGAACGTCGTGATGTGTCGAATCGAAGTCGCGAGCCGATACATTCTCTTGTAAGTGAGGCTGCTTTGGCAGCACGCCTTGACTGTTCTTCGGTGAAAATTTTGAGTTCTACCTGGCAGCGAGAGCCCGTGAACGTCAGTCACGCTTGCCTCCCGAAAGAACACACTTTTCACCGGTACCTTGCCTTGGGTGACGTCGTAGACCAGCGCCTGCTAGCTACAGGTATTCGAGTCCATCAGACACGTTGTTATGCACGGCACTGGAGCCTTGACTACAGCGGCTCATCGCGAGGTCTCACGCTTCACCAGTGGACGGACACGTCTTGCTAGCCTTGCATTTCAACGTCAACGGCAGCTTCCAGTCCACTTGCCTGTTTGCCGCAGAGCGCATTCCATTCCTGATGACACTGACGGCTGCTAATCGTTCTGCCACCGGTGAGTTGAACTTGCGCAGCTAATTTCGTTGCTATTCACGTAGTACTATAAAGTGTGTAAGCTTTTTTCAGCCCAGCAGATGTAATGTTACCCCATATTGAGTTCCAGTATAAAAGATGTGGTACTATCGCATTATATATATATATATATATATATATATATATATATATATATATATATATATATATATATATATATATATATATATATATATATATATATATATATATATATATATATATATATATATATATATATATATATATATAGGCGAATACGTAAGCAGTGTTTATATAAAGTTTGATTTAAGCAGGCTTTTAATTGATTATTAAGAGGAGCCTGTCTACCCCACTTGCTAGTGCAGAGGTGAATATTTGATGCGAATTAATTTTTCAGTAGTCGTGTAGCACTTTTTTAGGAATTCCCTTGATTTTTCAAAATTAGTTCTATAGAAGATTACCGCTGAGGTAGCACTATACTTTACCAGGACACGTATATTGCTGTATGCAAAGCTGAGTATACTTTTGGCGGAAATCGAGCGAGAACACATAACACAAAAGAACAGGAACGGGTACCGAACTTCCTGTTATTTTGTGTTATGTGTCCTCGTTCGATTTGCGCCAAAAGTATCCTCAGTTATGAACCAGTACCAACTAGCTCGAACCAGAATTCTGCATGCAAAGCTTACATGAGGGGATTCAGTTTGTTCCAAAGTGAATATAGCATATTTGATAGCTTTGACGATAGCTTTGTGTTACTGCCAAATATGTATTAAAAGCGATTTTGATGCTGGTTTTTTGAACGTATCTTTTTTGGCCTCTTCACAGATTGCAGACTTTCCCAAGGTCCGTCGGATACATCGATTGCACGCACTGACAAAACAAGCCTCCTCATGACTTGGAGCACCCGTACAGAAATAGGAAGGACTTGTGCTCCCCAAACGTGCAAGTATTTTGCAATGGTGGGGGGTGTCATTGTACAGCAGACCTCGAAGTGGCAGCCTCATCTGGATGGACTGTGCTCTGCCGGGAGCTTCGAGGGCACAAAACTGCTTCATGGTTGGTTGCTAGGTTAGATATTTTTTTAAGAGCAGATGGTGAAGTAAACACCACTTAATGTGCACACATTGAGAACCCAAATACCGTTGCTAACAGTGGATGCCTGTCTACTCACACAGCCATGCCAATTAGACTCTTAAGGGGGGTATGGCAGGGTAAACCACCCAAAAAATCGAATTTGCAATTTTGACAGCGAAAAATCTACTGCACTCTGAGGAACAAACATGTGGAAGCCCGACGTTGAGCGGCCGCTCCAAGCGGTTTAAATGCCGCGCCAAAGTGCGCCGCGCTCCCTGGCGTAAGCAGTACGCGCACATAAAACTTCGTTTTTCTCAAATCACGGTTTTTATAAATTTCTCAACTTCAATGTACCTTATCTCAAAAATTATTGAATCGATTACGATGAAACTTTGCATGCATATGCTACAATAAGTTGAAAATATTTTGAACTAAAAAAAATTGCCGATTTCCTAAAAAGTAAAGCTGTAAAAAAATTACGCAGCAACGTACACCCTCTGTGACTTTGTGCGTGCAGTAATTTTATTTTTTTTACAAAAACTCCATGAAGGATGTCTTATTTTTTTTAGTTCAGATATAACCCACCTGTCTCAAGAGTAACAAGGCTTAATATCATTACATTCCTTTCGGGGGTTGCAGAGAAAAGGTACATTGAATAATTGAACCACTTTAAAATTTGGGAGTGGGCCACAGGAAGGATAGGCAACCCAGGCATACAAAAAGGGTGTCATGTGATAGTCAGTGGCATTCTTTGTGAGCATGTGAACTTTTATGTGAATACTTGCAGCCGTTTCTAAAATATTACGTTAAAATTGACAGATACCATTTGCCCTACCATACCCCCCTTAAGAGGAAGCAAACTGCAAGATAACGGACAATGTCGAAAGTGTGAAGTCTGCAGCTTATGAATTTAACTCCATACATGTGAGACTGAAAATCTTGTGATTTTGAAATATCACAAATACTTTGATTACTTATAGAGCTCCTGAGCTTGTGACTTGCTCAGTGGTTCAAGTGCTCTGCATGTGAGTGAAAGTCGCTCTGCATGTGAGTGAAAGCAAGTGAGTGAAAGTCGCTTGGCTGTTCAAAACTTGTAGGGAGAAAGAGCTATATGGCAAATTCCATTGGGAGAACAGCAGCACTCAAAAGTACGCTGAAAGTGCTCTCTTCAGAGCTGGCGGGTTTCAGTGGTCGAACAGGAGTTAGAGCACTGTCATCCAGCGATAGAGTGAGAGCGCTTTTGCTGCTCTGAGAGCAGGCAGGAGCAGTATGTAGTGCTCTCGCCTGAAAAGCGGAGTAGGCGCAGTACAACGAGAGCCACGTGACTTTTAAACATCACATTCTCTGTATTTGTTTTTAATTTTGCTTTAGCCGGTGAGCGCGGTGGCAAGTGCAGCAACCATGTGTAGACTGAGATCTCTCATGTTTGACACTGCGAAGTGTACATTGCTACGTTTGCTGAATGCGCACAAACATGTAACTATGGCGAACAAGGGACGCAGAAATTTGAGGCATATTTCAGAGCTGTCCAGTAGAGAGTGCCGGGCCTTCGTATGTTTTGGTCACATGGTATATTTCTACCCACTCGTCAACCTCTCGCCTGCTCTCCAGACTCTTGCCGCATTCCAGTGGCAGATCGAGTGGCCCTGCTCTTAGTGCTTTGGCCTTCACTCCTCACTGCACGACGCCCCTACTTCTGTTCGCTTAAAGAAACTCGCCAATAGTTCAAGCCTCAGGCCACACAAGGGCAGGAAATGCGCATTTTACCTTACATAGCTTGTCTTTTTTTCAATGTTGTAGCATGTATTTCTGCCTTACATGTTCTCAGCACAATTACATAGTGATGCGTTTAGTTCTAGAAATCATATGTGACCCAAGTACACGCTTGTTGATCTCTAAAGGTGACTCTCGGTATGCCTGAAAGCCATGGATGCTCTCCCTGCTGTCTGTGGCTGGCCTAGCTGAGCAGCAGTACAGTGCAGCCGCCACCCGTGCAAGAGAAGTCATAGAGCGCACCTTTGGTGTTCTGGGCAGGACACAGCCTATCCGGTCCGGCATGGTACTGACATCAATAGTAATCATGGTGAGTGTTTGTGGCAGCCGTAAGAGCCCATTAGCATGAATTTGCGGATAATGAGTGTGTTTGTTGCTTACGATTCCTAATGAAGTGCATTTTTTAAAGTGTGCTTCATTAGGAAAAAATAGCTGTGGGCAACAAGCCCACTTATAATCCACAAATGATTTGTGTTTTCTAGTCTGCAAAATTGCTCCTGCGCACTGCATGATGAGGTGGCTATGTTACATAATTTTGAAGTTAAGAACATTAGCTGTTGTATTGTAGCATAGCGTAACATGAATAACATAGTAAACTCACTTTTGGTTCGCTTTTTGCACTTAGTTTGAAGTTGAAAGAGAATGTAATTTATTGACTTATATGCCTCACTTTTGGGCAGAAGTTCGTTGCCATCAATATGAACATCGTAGTTATGCATTTGTATTGTAAAATAATTTTTTCAGTCTTCATTATTTATGTCTCCATGATGAGACTTTTTTTCTTCTTTTCTATTGGTACTTCATACTTGTCATCGGCTCCTAAAATTACGACAGCTATAGTTCGCGCATGTTTATCAACTTTATACTCTTACACATAAGCACGGTTGTAACAATCATCTGTATTTTTCTATGTTCCAGCAGTATCATGTGATCAGGTGCCCCATGGTCATGTACAGTGTATCTCGAACAGAGCGCTGAAGACCAACCAGTAAAGAAAGACTAACCAGTGACTGTGTCCCGCTGTTCAAAATGCACGTCGACAAAAAGAATACATTGTGATGGCTGGAGCAGTTTACATTGTATGGTGACAATCTGCACTGCTGCAGTTTAGTTTCTGAGCACTGCATCATTCAGCCGTTCGTTTGCACCTTAGCATTTAAAAGGAATTAAATTCTTTACTTAATGTACCAAATCATGACATTATTGTAAAACACACTGTAGTGGTAGTGCGCAAATTGATGTGAGCTACCTGAAATTTTTATCATGCACGTAAATCAAAGTGCCTGCGTGTCACTGCATTTCACTGCCATGGGAAACAGCAGCCATGGTCGACAA